>JAMKCH010004573.1:0-78432 GCA_023653785.1 Ophioderma brevispina
ATGTGGTCAAACAGTGAGTTACATTCAATATGAGATGAGATACACATTTAATTTCCTCAAGTAGTATAGTAAATGTATATCTGAAAAAAATGACTTAATTAGTATGCGTAAAATCCTGAATTGCAATTTACCGGTGTGATCCTAACATGCTGCGAAAAAAGCCTGTTTTCACAGGAAGTTGTAGTAATAAATAAAGATTTGAAATATACAAGGCACTTTCTGATTTGCTTTGGAATTTTCAGTGATGTCTCTTGAAAGTACAGAGAAAAGGAGAATACGTAAATGCAATTTTTTGCAAAAGGGGAGGAATTGAGTAAACGGAAAAGTGCCCCCTCAACCAGAATCTTTAGATCCATCTTCTTTTAAAAAGGGGCGGGGTGGCACGTATGTAAGTTTGTGGAAGATCAAACTTGCAATTTTGATTCAAAGTATTGGTACCCATTAACCCTAACGCGGACGGGGTCGTTTTTACGGCCGACGGCCCAAATGCAACGAAAGCCAATCTATTTTTATTTTTAACGGCCCAGATCCAAGAGAGCAAAAGCTGCCGTTTCATTGCATCTCGGCCGTTTTCCAGGCACATGAATTTAGTATTGCCGTTAAAGTTAAATAACGGCCCAGATGCAACGGAAACACATCGCGCCATTTTCCCGGAAGCGGCCCAGATGCAACGAAACACATGGCCAGTTTTTTTTTCCCGGAAGACGGCCCAATGCAACGAAACACATGCGCCATGTACCGCGAAAGACGGCCCAGGTCAACGAAAAACATCGCGTGAAATGCAATAAAAACAGGGTTTAAATAAATAAATAAATAAGTAAATAAATTAATAAATAACACACTGATCGGCATGAAATTTGAGCTTATAGTGCCAGTCGTGCCGTGGCGCTATTACGCTACGATTCATAGTCGTGCGTGGCGCTATATGCTACGTCATGCTCCAGTTTAAGTATGAATACGTTTAGCATTAATTAACCCAATAGTTTATACGAAAATGTGGCGATGGCCTGGCGCTATAACCATCGAAATCGAAATTGTCTATGGGCAGTGTACCAGTGTCACACGCCTGATGAAAAGAATTGCGCCTTCTTTATGCGGGCAAGACGCCCCAAATGCAGCGAACAACCATTGCATCATTTCCAGTCAAAAGGGCCGAGGAGATGCAATAAAAACATCGCGGTCATTCTCCGGGAAGACGAGCCAGATGCAACGAAAACGCATAGCGTCATTCTCGGGAAGACGGCCCAGAGCAACGAAAACGCATCGCGGGGGGGGGTCATTCCCGGAAGACGTCCCAGATGCAATTGATGAACGCAATGAGAGTCATATTGCGCGACCAAAAAGAGTTGTTGACGGCCCAGATGCACAAACGCTTGTCCACCGGTACAACGTTTTCGTTGGCTTTGAATGCCTTCGGCCCCCCCGCGTAGGGTAAGGTTGGTTAACAGGTCATTTAAATGATGGGGGGTTCCACTGCGGCACAATTTTGCTTGCCTGCAGAGAGAGGAAAAAAACAGGGAGGGACTTAATTATTCTAATTTTAGACTTTATTTCTTGTTTAGGATTTAATTTCTTACACAGGAATGATAGATAAAGGTTTCAAATAATATAAGCTATATTAACCTTCCCCCTAGCCTACAAAAATATTTTCCTGACATTTAGATGCCAATTGTTCAAAGTTTATGCCCTGGTGGGAGCCATTCCAGACAATTTTGATGGCAATTTTGGACATCCCTACTAAGACGCCTCAAAAATGGCATTCATTTTGTGATTCAACAGCAAGTCCAACTTGCCTAAAAAAAAGGTGATGAATCATGGCACTTGAGGCTGAGCTGAGCATGGCCCGAGTATGGTTCCCATCTATCATGTGTGCCTATATTAGACGGTTGCAAATCGCAGTGTAATGAGGTCGGAAAAAAAAGACGCCCAAATCGCTATTAAAAAGTCGCGGGCGTCCGGAAAGGAAGTCCCCATAGAAACATACATAATTAAAAATTTTACAACCAAGAAAGAAATTGCGGTTAAAAAGTTTGCGGCCGTCGCGGTTAAGCCTTTCAAGTCGCCCAATGGGACTACCAAAATTGCGGATTGGCAAACACGATCTTGGACCATGGGAATGAAAGTTTTAGACTGATCTTGGACCATGAGAATGAAAGTTTTAGATTTGCTGAATTGCATCCAGATATTTTTCAAATGGCATGAGGCTTTATTTTATTATTCATAATCATATTTTCACTGGTTGACTCTTTGAGTTTGTAGATTTCCAGAACTGAAACTGATTGTATCAATGGATAGAAATGTGTCATGTTCAGTGTCTCCATGCATTAATGCATACTTGTACCCCTTTACAGCTGTTTGATGATTTGAAACTTGATTTCTTGTGATAAAGATAATTTTTAAAGCCACTATCAGTAGTAAAAGTAGTAGTAAAACCAAAGTTTTAAATCCGGTTTGTCCCCGTCAGTGATTAACTCCAAATATTTGAAATTTGTAGGAATGGCTTAAAAGTGAAGGATACGTTTGTAGAATTCCCATATGTTATATTTTGCAAGTTCTGAAAAAAATTACAGAAAAGGAAGAAGTGTTCAAAAATATGAATCTCCATTCAGTAGTTCTGCTAAGCATAACTCCACATTATGTCTTTAACATGTTGTCATTAACGGATGTCATCCACATCCATTAATGACAACATGTTAAAGACATAATGTGGAGTTATGCTTAGCAGAACTACTCCATTCAGATGTGTTGTAGGAAGTGTCCGTATGCAAAAAATAGATATTTGATGATTTTTTTTTTGATTTTCTGATTTAGCAAATCACTGAGTGACAGTGCCTTTAATGCAAATAATGAACTTTAAAAAAAAAATAATAAGATTTTTTGGCCAAAGGTTTTGGAGCATGCAGGCAGGGGACACAAATCTAAACATTTTACTTCTGGTAAATAACTCCACATTATGTCTTTAACATGTTGTCATTAACGATTGTGAAGTTATGCAACACAATGTGAAATTGGTAAGAGCGCCATGCTAGTAAGACATTGAAACTGAAACATTTGTCCTCAAACTAAGGTAGGATTGAACTGGAGTAAGAAAATGTATGGTGTACCTAATCAATTTGGTTTTCTACTACACAGGGAAGCCCAGGTATGAACGTAAAAAACAGGGCTGCTATGTTTAATCAACAACATATCATTCGAACGACACCACCTCCAATAGCCAAGAAGCCACCAGGCGGACAAAGTAATGGAACTATAAACCATGTGATTAAGCCAGACTCGGGCAATACATCAAATGGTGTACACAGTACTGCCGCAGCAAAAAAACGGTTTACACCGCCTCCGGGTGCGTTTGCTGGTATCCCAACGGTGACATCAGACATTAATGAAATAAGAAACAGACTCAAAAGAGCACCCCCACCCAAAGCTCCTGTTTCAGAAGCACCAAAAGACTCTCCCTTTCCTCGTAGGCCTTCTCTGAACAAACCGGCACCGAAACCCAAACCAAAGCCAGCGGTATCGCCACGGAAACCAGTAGTGGGCAGTGGACCTATATCTCCCACATTGGAGCATGCCAAAGACAACATTCCAAAATCAGACGTTGATAGCACGTCATTGTCGTCGTTTACGAGTGATTCCTCCTTACCGCGCACAGAATCCAGTACGAGTAGGACTGAATCAAGTGCAAGTCGCCGGACCAGTGGCAAGCCGGAATTACAAGTGTTGCCGCCAGCGGAGATTTTGGGTGGACCACCTCCTAAGCCCAGAAAACCACCTACAAGTATTGTACTACCTTCACCAACAGGTACGTTCTTGTCAAAAGAATTGTGGTTTTGAGATTATTATGGACTTAAAGGTCCATGGCCCGATCGCTAATAGCCTCGTCCCCAGAAGCCCCAGATTTTACCGGAAGTGGTCAATATTTTGGTATCAGAAGAATGCTACTATTTTCTCATTTACCCTGTGAAATCTTAGGGCCAAAGGGTGTTTGGTTAAGAAGTTATGAGTGAAAATGTACCCCATTTTGGTCGACCAATATTAATTTTACACAGTACTCTATGGGGCTTACAAAATCACGTTTTTAGCTCTCACGTGAAAACGGATTGAAATATCGGCACGAAACTTTACAGATGGGGTTTTGGAGTAAAGGACAATCTATCAAGATGAAAACTTCATATCATTAAATCGGGCCATCCCCCTTTAATCGGAACTGATAATTCCTTACTTAAGAATGTTCCTAAGAAGGGACCAAAAATGTGTAGTGATGCCAGGGGTACTCATATGTTAGAGGTATATGAGGATAATCCACTCCAGTGGGTCATTTTTTCATGTAAAGTCCTTAGACATAGGTCCCATTTTCCTGAAAACTACCTAAATCATTGTTAAAAAGTCAAAATTTTGAAAAATGGTTATATATTTGAAGCAAAATCCTTAGAAATGGGTAACTTTTTCTGCCAAATGACCCTTAGAGATTCCTATAGGGTTGTGACTCTTCAGCCGCGCATCCCTGACCAAACCAAATCTGAGTACCCGCCTGGGTAGAGATGATGTAGACTGTCCTGCAACATACACTACATGAGGGCTCCGGTCTGATAGAGCAGAAAGGAGGTGATTGTTACACGTGCATGCTTTACATCGGCAATTGTCAATCTCTGATCAATAATTTAACATAACAGCAGATACTGGTCCAATCCCAATATTTTGTAAAAATCCCTTGGACATGCAGATTCTTCCTATTGTGTACAAACACAATGGTTCTCAAATGTAATCAAGCCTGGAGATGGGTACAATGTCTGGCTGCTTCACTGAATTCTGCAAGGTCTGTGCATTGTTGCTCCAGCAGTGGGCAGACCAAGAGATGTTCCATTGTCTGTGGTGCTGTTCCACAACCACAGGTAGTGTGCTCTGCTTCCAGGTAGCCCCACTTCTGCAAGGCAGGGTTCCCACTTAGGTTGTGGTCCCAAGACCAGCCTTCCAAATGTTTGTAGTAATCAGGACTTATCAGTTTCCAAATACATCATGCGTAAGATTTCCTGATTTCTATTGTACCTTTAGTGAAACTTGTGAGGTATCACATTTCCTTATTTTAATGTTAACGAGTTGGTTTTCTGTCAGACAATACAAATAGTATATTAGCCATTGCAATCTAGTGTGAATTTGGTTTTCCACAATAAGCACTATTTTGAATGCTGCATTTAGCAAAAATATTATGTCTGTTTATTTTGCTTTTGAGGTTTGAAAACATATATTTTTTGACCTTCGAGAGGCTTAGAATTATGGGGTCCACGTGGACCCTCATTTTGTTCTCACTCTGAATTAAATTGTGTCCAGTGAAAATTCTGTATCATTTGACACGCAAAATCCTACCTAAGCGGGAACCCTGCTGCAAGGAAGCCTTATATATGATATATTGTTCCAAATGTCATGTTCTAATGCAGAAAAGAATAATTCACATTAAAAGATACTTAACAATCCCCAAAAGATATCATTCAAATTTGGTAGATGAGGTACAATCAATGTTTACAAACATGTCTACTGACATGTAGAGTGCTAAGAATATGGCCCATACATTTACAACAACAGCTTTCCTAGCCTTATCACACCTGATTAAGCACAAATTTTAAAAGCACAAGCCCCGCAGGTGCTCATGTATACTGCTGGACAGTGCTTTGTTCGTTGGCCGGCGCTGACGTCAGTCACGTCACATCATCACATGCAACCTCATCCATAGTGTTGCAACATATCCCTTATTAAAAATAAATCATTTCATATCAAGGAACATTGTTGTCATCTTGTGTATTATACAATAGCAGTGTAACAGGCAGATTGGCGATCATGTTTGCTCCTCAAAGTTTGATCAGTTTTACCAGGGGTAATATAGCTGCTATTTTTTGTGAATTAACTAAATTGGTATGGAAAGGCAAATGTATGAAAACAAATTAGTTCCCAGAGTCTTGTATTTTGTTATAGATTCTACCAAAATAGCAACTCATGCAAGTTAAGAAAAAAATAAAATTGTGAATGATTCTCTATAAGAAAAGAATCACTTTATACAGTATGTGCACTATGCAGACATTACAAACTCATTATGTTCCCTTCACATCATTTTTGGTCTACAGCTGCACTCAAGCCGGCCAATAAACGATCGTCATTCCTGTACAAACAGCGCGGTAGCCCTGTGGTGCCACCGCTATCACCGCCCGCAGCACAGGAGGAAGGGGAGCAGGAGGAGTTCTACGATGATGTGGACCATCCTGCATCCAGTCCCGCCTTGCCACAGGCAAGACAGCCTCGCCCGCCTTCACTAATGTAAGTTAACTCATTAAGAATTCAGTAAAATTGTGCAGTCTGCAGTGGGCTATTCCATTTGAACAGGAATGTAAGACTTCTGGAAATTTGGCCATAATAAAAAAAAATCTGATAATGCAAAAAAAAAAACCTTTTTGGACTTAGGTGATGTTATTTCAGCATAATTAAAAGCAGAACCCACAGTTTTGTAAGGGGGTATATACCCTCTTTAAACTCCGCTGTACTTTTTGTTTTGGAAGGTTTCCACTAAGGTTTAGATCGCGCACAAACCATTTGACCGCTGGGGCAAGGGTCGGATTAATTTTCTGGAAATTAATGATATACCTGCTTACATTGCTGATTCGAAGTCCACATTACCCCTAGAAGATATTAGGTAAGGTCTTCCTCAGGGTATTGTACTTAGATTTTTAAATAGTCCTGTGGTTAACTTCCAGTGGAGACACCAGAGCTTTTTTTCTGGGGGAAATTGGACAAAATCATGAAATAAGAACAAAATTCAGCAATTCTGTGAGAATTTTTGTATTTCCTGGGAGATGGCATAATTCTCTGGAGAATTGCCCCTAATTCCCCCTTGTCACCATCACTAGTAACTACACTTGAACTAGAGAAATTATAAGTTATAGCCACCCAAATATGTGACAAATTACTTTTTATGCAACAGTTAATGACAAGAGCCGATGCAACCCTAGCTATATAGCTAGTTTGATAAACAGACAGCTTGTAGGCAGTACCAAGAGAAGATATCATTAGCTTCCCACAATGCATTGCTTCCATTGGAAGTTTTTGTACAGGTTGTCATGTGAATCGTTAGAATTGCAGAAGGCACAAAGGGATTACTCTGGTTGTATGTTTGTGTATCTGTGTGTCTGTGTTTGTGTCTGTGGTCAAAATGTTAACCCTTAATATATTGCATGCCGTATTAGTTCTGTAAGGGCTACGATGATGTAACTTGGTGGAAAGGAGGGGCGGGGTGGGGTGGGGTGACATGTTGGTGACCTCGTGACCTTCGTAACCTCATGTGACCTTTTGCCCCCATTCACAAACCGCAACGGCAGACGACACTCGCAGTCCGGGGACCGTGATGTATTTTTTTGATTTGTTTTTTTTTGTGATACAGTGTTTGTTACAATGTCAATATACAAATGTAGAATGGTTAGCCAACTTTGAAGTATCACAAATGGCAAGATACAATTGAACACAGGGCTCGCAATAGCTGGTTACACAGATCGAATCTGTGGTAGAGTGATATAACACTCTACCACAGATTCGATCTGTCTAATAGCTGGTGTAGCAGTTTGCCTACACATTTTCTGCCGTTTGCTATGCAAATTTAAGATCGTGTAGCAATTTTTCCCCATACGTTTTGCTCCGTCAACATGATCAAAGCAAGAGCTGTTGCAAAAATTGCTACACAGATAAAAATCCTTACCGCGAGCCCTGATTGAACATACATTCTAATAGAGACTGAGATTATGGTACTTATTTAAAGGTGCAACGAGAGATTCACATATCAAGTGTCCCGAAAAAAATCGAAAGTACTGATTGTTGCCCTGATGTCAAGCTTCCATCAAACAATCCCCATCTGAAAATGCTTAACTCTGACATGTTTCTTTGGTACAAAAATTGTGAAATTTTCTAATTTCGTATAGGAGCAAATACGAAATTCAAGCCTATGTTTTTTATATTGAAATATACAGCAATCAAAATCACCTTTTTTCTCTCTTTTTAAGTTAGGCTTTCTGTACCAATACAAGTAGAAATCTTTGGTGTCTAATCTATTATGAAATCGTATTTATTTTACGATATTTATGACACCATCTTAGGTGCCATCAAATCTCCCCTCTTTGCGCACCTTTAAAGCATTTACATGTAAAACCACTCTTGGTGATTTCTTTTTCAAAACTGCATAATTTTTACAAAAGTTGATTTTGAGCATGATTGTATTTGAAATTGTAATTTGTAAATTTCCCTGTGAGTGAGGAAGCTGAAGATGGCATATTTTTGAAACACAGGCAATTTTATTTGGTGAAAAAAGTCTGCATCCAACTTTCTCATGTATGGTAACAGATTGCTGGATGCGGTGTTGGTTTTAGAGATTGGAACCAGGTTTAGCGTAACCATGGTGTTATACTATAATAAATCCATGGTGTAAATTAGTGCTAGGGTTAGAGTTTGGGGACTGTGGTCAGGATTTATGGTTTTGGTTATGGTCACACAACGGTCATAGCCAACAGTTATTTTCAGCTAACAACTAAAAATGTTTTGTTGATGTTACACTCCTAATTCAGAGCAAAATAGGACATCAAATTTCAGCACCATGTTCTCTCATTTTGGGTGAGTGTGGCCCACTGGTAGGATATCTGCCTTTGGAGCAGAGAGTCCCTGCTTCAAGTCCCAGAAGGGTCACTTGCTTGGATTTAATCAGGTACTGAGTTCCGGATTTGATTTGTATAAGGACTATTGATGATTTAGACCACACACTACCTACCCACCAACTCACCTACCCATTGACTTACTGACTGATTAAAGGCTGACTCAGAGATTTCCAGATGAGGGCATCCTCAATTTTCTAATGAATCATGTTTTTTGCATGTACATAATGCTTGTCCACATACTAATCACTGGGTGAAATAACTAAGCTCAATTCGATATCCTTCATATAGAAAATCACAACTTTGTAACAAAATTCCGGATCCGGAAATTTTGTTTTACACAGTGTTGTATGGTACTGCTGTACTACACGTAAATGTTTTCTACATCAAAACGAAAAATCTGCTTCACCTCAAACTTTGGGATTGGGCCATTTAGGTGACTATCTTTAGTTCTAGTTGACTATTTTCAATTAATAAACAAAAAAAATATATTTTTTCAAAATCTCTGAATCAGCCTTTAAAAATGCAATTGCACTCTCCCCATGCGTCATTTGGACTTGGGCAAACAAACGGTGGGAATATCACGTCCTTTGGAGGGGACGTTAAACCGTCCATCCCATCAGTCAGTTTCGATAAGGGTAGGGTGCAAACCTCAGACTTTCTCAAGTCATCCTGAATTCTTGGGCATCATTAGAAGGCATGTTCATGTTCTACCTAGGCTAAAATAAGAAATCAATAATTTACCTCAAAATTAAGTTCCCAAACCATAACTTTGTTCTGAAGACCAAACTTTTGCAAAAAAAACAGTACTAAAGCCCCCCCATGTTTGGTGCTTTGTGCCCACACTCCTACCCAAACCAAAACTCCAACCCCAACCCCCATTTGGGATTCTTTGCATTAACAGGTTCTCCAAAAATTCCAGTGACCCAAACATATTACCTCATTGTGACTTGCCAGCACCCTCAACCCATCTCCCCCAGAGGGGGGAGGCATTCTCAAGTTTGATTTGGGTAGGGACATGCCTCCAAGAGTCTGGAAGTAGTAGTAGTAGCCATATCTATACCAATATTTGCTAAAAAAAAGGGACCTATAGCTATACCATATACCAAATAATCACAAGCAGGTTATTTATTTGGTTACTTGGAAATGGTAAGTCATGGTATATTTGAACAACTTAGATATGTACCACAATACCACCATATATCCTTTGTTATTCAGAATTTGAACTAACTGATAGGAATTTGCTAGTCGGTCCAGTGATCAGCAATAATAACGAGTTAGTCTGCAGCAGGCATTGTGTATTCTATTCAGAATTCAGTGGTAACCTTCACCTATATCTATTTCACTGGGATATATTGCAACAGAGGGTGTATTGAGTCAATCCCACAATGCACCAGCTTTAGGAAATTTCACCTCAATAAGGTCATGTGATCCCACAAAAATCCTATTCTTAACACATGAAACCTTGACTTTTAACACTCATTCTAGTCCACAAAGCACTAGTTCTTAAGAATTTTTGATCGTGAAATGTTTTGTGGTTCTTAAACTTATTGAACACACTTTATCCCTAATTATTATGTGTTTTGGTATAGTACAGTTTAGGCACATTGCATTGCATTATGGGATTGGTTCAAAACACCCTCTGATATTGCAATTAGTCGAGACCTTTAAAAATGTTGATGTTTTGTTGGTTTAATAGGCTAAAAAATAGGAATAGTATTTTTTCTAATTTTGAGGCAGAATTAACCTGGGATATGAAATTAATTAAAACCATCCAAATTGTTGAAATTGACATTTTTTCTTTTTGATTGTGTTTTGTTGATTAGGTTTTAGCTGAGCTGTTTAAAGAATAAAAGTTAGGTCTTTGGGAATAAATTTGGAAATGTTTTAAGATTGCTGTTCTGAAACTGAAAGTGTCTGATTTCTGATCTGATTGGTTTTGAAATCATTTTTTTTTCAGCACCATCTTGATTCCTTTCTAACTTTTAACCATATGATGGTAGTCATCCAAAACAAATGCTGACCTAAGACTGGCCCTGTTTGTACTCATTTGAAAAATATTTCTTACAGATCCTGACTAGGCAGGGTTGTAAAAATGCACAATTATGAAATTTGCAAGTTGTCTGAGAGCCAAAAGGTTTAAAATGCTAGTTTTCTGCAGCGCCAACAAAGTCGGGGCCAAAGTGCACAATGACCAGAGTAATTTGATAATCACCCATCCAGAACTATAATTGTGGGAATTTAGCTGGGACTTCCCCAGTGAAATTGCTAAACTCAGTCTTTTCACAGGTCTTGAAACACTTCCTGGTATTGTAAGGCAGAGTATAAACAAAAAAATGTGTTGTGTTTAGTGTCTGGGTTTTTGAAGAATAAAAGGAGGAGGAGGAGGGGGACTTTTATTTTTGTATTTCTTATCAGAAAAGTAAAAATATCCATTTTACCATTTATTTAGCATACATTGTGGTGGCTACAATGCCTAAAAAAATGGGAAGACTTTTGTAAGTGACTACTTCTATCAGGTAGACCTCTCTAATGATCACAAAACCTGTTTTAAGTGTTTCTTGTACATTAGCAAACCTGTAGGAAGTGTTTCAATTTTAGAAAAATTGTATTACTAAAGTTCTGGCTAAAATGTAAGAAACTTGAAGCGGCCTCAAAAAGGAAGTAAAAGGGGACGCTAAACATGTATTTTTTTTTGCTCGGCCTAACCATAGAGCAGTTCATTACATTTCAGTTTCTGGTACTTAACACCAAGCTACATGAGGCCATTGACCCAAAATTCACCTGAAGAAAAATTTAGTTTAGTATTTGGAGTGAAGATGACACAATTTGTCAACAACATCATTTGCATATAATAAGGCTTAAAACAAATTATATTGCCTTTTTCTGACCCAGCCTATTGAAAAGGGACTGACTAGAAAATTTGCTAGCATTTTAGCATAGATATTAATAAAGGGAGATGCCGTACGCCCGTGTTGAAGAATAGGCGGCCATCGTAACTGTGTTTTGAAAAAATAAATATTCATTACGATCATCCATTCGAAACTGGCACGCACGACGCGTGTGCGGTAACTTGTTGGCCTGGAAACGGTACATCATTCTATGCAAATACGTGAATGAATAAATTGGTACACCAGATTATGGAAATCAGGGAATACATGCATAAATTGGTACACCACGCTATGGAAATAAGTACGCACTGCAGCAAAAGATGGTTACGGCTTTTGAGCCGGCGTTCGCCATCTAGTGTTATAATAGAAGTCTGTGCATTTTAGTCAACTACAAGGCCAGATTCTTCATTGAAGCTACTATACTACAAAGTACTCAAGTTCGAGGGCGACTTCACTGTGTGTGTTAGGTTTCTCGCCCTAGAAACGCACGCGCTGACCTCAGAATTGCAGCATTTACACACGCGCAAATAAAGGCGGCACAACTAAAATGCTAGAGTGAACGCAGAATCGTGTCATGACGTCACCCTTGAACTTGAGAACGGACAGAGTATAGACTCGGATTACCTGCCCACAAGACGTACACTCGTAGGCCAGAATTCCATGTATTTGCCACTTAGAAAGAGAGTGTACACATAGTGGCTGTCTGCACCGTCACAGATTACGTGGTTTCACCGGCTTAATGGTATTTCTCACGACCAATTTAGTTACTAGTATTTGGATTTTTCATTTAATATGCATGGATATGTTTTTTTTTATGATGCTCGATTCAAATTTTCCTAAAAAATTATTTTAAAAATGCTAAGCAGAGATTGTGTGTATAGTGCCATTGTTACATTTTAGGTACCTTTACTGTGTAAACATCCACATGGGACCAACAGCTTTACTTGACTCTACAAACCAGGAATTGGCAAGTAATGACTGCATACCAGCACATATACTGTGCAGTGGGTGGGAGTGAGGAGAACTCCCACAATCATTCTATAATTTTGTTAACGTTGAGAGATTGATGGCTAGTGCCTTGGCAACTGCTTAGCCACCTTGCTCTTCAACAAAATTCCACTTCCCTATCAGGGCTCAAAATACATGAGTGCTAAGGCATAAAAAAATGTTTGTTTGGCATAACAGAGAAAAAATATCAGGGTCGGTCGGTCAGAGTAGCTTTAAACAATAGGAGATAATCTGCAAATTACAATTTCCAAAAATTTCACTGTGAATAGACCATTATACCAAAAACAACATATTTTATGTATAAATTTCATAAAATATTGTCACCCTATAGCATAATTCTGAAGTTTCCATCTAATATTGGGCCTACCATTTAATGTGAGTAACGATTGCATGCCATACATCGGCTTCTAGACAACTGTACACAGAATTACCTTTAACTGCAAACACAGTACATTTCAGCCAAAGTTCAGCCAAAGTCAAACAACACAATGTTTCTGGATGCCAAAATCTCATATTTAAATTTCACAAAAGAGGGATCCAGTAGTTTGGCCTTTTCTAGAAAACACATTTTTCAGTACAATTTTTGTTTGGCAACTCTGTCACTGTGAGATGTTTTTGCCTATTTAAACTCATGAAATTCACAATTTTAAGCAAAATCTGGTAGAAATTTGAGTTGCCTGCAACAAGTAGTTTTCAAGATATGAGACTTTTTGAGGGGTGAATGTTACACTTTTTGATGGACACAATTTTCCCATTTTTGTCCGTCAACTCAAATGTAACATTCACCCAAAAAACAGTATTTTGTTTGTAAAAATTTATCTAAAAACAGGACAGTTTCAAAATTGGCTTGATATGAATAAGTGACTAAGATATATAATATATCTATCCAAAAAATTAAATCCCTCACAAAAAAGTAGGTTAAAAATCACCATGTTTGTTGCCAATTAAAACTGGTAAAATGCCCCCAAAATTATATTTGATACTTCTAATAAAATCGGGACGATCTGCAGGACCCCCTCTATCGTAAAACTTGCCTTAATGGGATTAAGGGTGGGATTGAGACTAGTGATTAGATCGTCACATTCATCTGAACTCAGTGGAAAATAACAACACGATGGTCTGGCTTTCGGTGTGTTCAGATGGTGGCCAACTTTCGAAAGTAGCGATTTACCCGAAAAATTCATCACAGATTAATCTCATTAGAGCGCCTCTTAACACGACGCACGTCACCGGAACGTAACAACGATACCCTTCCAAAGTACCAGCGAGCGGCCTTCATCTGTCTATGGTTAATAGCGGAAGTAGCGCGTCCGGCTTAGCGCTGACCAGACGGTTAATTGCTTGAAACCCCGGGAAAACTCGACCCAATGTAAACAATGCCAAATGGATCCTCAAGCAGGAGTGAGCTGTGGGTTTCAAAGCGATATTTTGGCTTTTGATTTTCGTTATTATTCATCGACAGAGGATTTGGCAGTAACAGCTTTATGACTATTATCAGTCTCCCTACAACCAACAGTGAGAAGTCGACCAGCCCCAACAATGACATCAAAATAAAAACAAAGGTCATACTCATCAACAAAAATGTGTTCCTCAACCACTGATGACAGAGTTACTGCAGTGGCCGGTTATACGGGACGGGGGCTGCCGTACTACTACTAGATGATGATGCCATTATCAAAATAAATCTGGAAAACAGTAAACTGTACTACAGACAAGCCCAAGAACCCCGTCAAAATTGATGAACACAACAAACTAAAATGAGGCGGTCGCTTATGTATCCACGCTACGCATATTAAACCCGGGTATCTTTAAGAGTTCACGATGAGGTCATACCCTAACTCGACGTCGTGAGTAGCACTGTTCACACGGCACTTATACCAACGACGATCGCTCGCAAGTAGCTTCGTTAGCTTTTAGATTTCTTAAAAGTAATCGTCCGTTGTTACTCGTTGTTAGCTTAACAATGATGTTGTTCAACGGTCACTACTCACGAGCTTACAATGGCTGTCCTTACCAACGATCTTAGCTTCCAATACACTTAACAACGATCGTCTGAACATGCCTTTTGTTTGGTCTCAGAAATAGCTGAGATGGCAAATACAGACCTTTAACAATTGGGTGGTTTCTTAAAAATAAGACATTTGGTGAAGTAGGGTTCAAAAATAGTAGTGGCTTTAAATTAGATTTGTGTAATATGTTAAAGGTACACTTCCTTATTGACCACCGGTCGTCCTGTGAGCCTACCTTACACTAAATATTTAGAATTCTCTTTCTTCGTCTTTGTCGTATGAGGCACAGCTAAACATGATTGCAGCAAGCGTTGTGCCAACTCAACTGTTTTGTTTGGTTGGGGTTAGAGAAATCTATGTCCACCGGGGACGAAAGGTAGGGCACTCAATTGAGATGTGATCCTAGTCTGTGATGGAGAGCCCATTGGCAGGCTGGCGATGGCCGCAGTCCCATCGGTGCATATTGCTGTTGCAACGACCAACTCCTGTGCGAATCCGGTTTTAAGGTGACCCATTCCTTTGCGTGGGATATGCTGCCATGTGGTAGTTCTGTCTTAGGGTGTGATAGAGAATTGGTCTGGTCTTGGAGTATCAAAGCCAGGCAGTATTCCTGTTGAAGATGTTGAATGGGGAACTGGAGAGTTTATGTAGCGGCGTTTCGGCAGAAAGAGGTCGGCGAGAGCGAGTCTGTCTACCGAGTTGGTGTGATTCTTTGAAACGGTGTTATGCAGCTTTATCTTCTCCACAATACTTATAGACGGGTATTCTGAAAGGGAGACTCACTTTAGACCCGGGTTTAAAAACCGTTAGTCTACATAATTGGACTTTTTTCCTTCCAATACTTCTTAAAATGTGTGTAACGGCGGGTGTGAGGAACTTTTCTCACCCGTTACTTTTGACTTTCATAGTATGGTTGAAAGGAAAAAGGTCCACTCATGTAGGACTAACTCCTGGTTTAAACACATACTCAGTTAGACTCCCTTTCAGATACAGCCTATAATTAAATTTTTTTTGATATGTTAAAATTGTTTATATTTTGTAATTTGGGTGTTTTGATTCAATCACATAATACACCATGCTCAAACCTTACAACGATTTTTCTTGCTCATACATAAAAATGGCATATTTCATTGCTCATTCAATGTAACCTTTCCAAATATACCTGTGTCCACAGATTTGGGATGGTGACTGTGATATGGTCAATTCAAAATCACCAGGTGCCCATTTTTGCCCACAATTGTGAAAAAGGACTGCCATAAATAAGTGTTGTCCGATGGTAATGTAAGGACACTGCTAGCGTCCTTCTGTTTACCAAGCTCATAAATAGGCACGATTCATTGACGGAGAAGCCGTTTGTGAAAAAGTTCTGAAATTGTTAAATTAATAAGCATGCATAGAATTATGGAGTACGTATTTAACCTGTTTAACTAATAAATACCCTTTTGTGTTTTCTCTGGTTTTAAAGTCCAAAAACAAGATCTAAATAATCCTTCATTACCATGGACGTAAAAACTGCCCTAGAGCTAAGTAAAACTTGAAATTTTTTAGCCCACATACCCCATTCATCTCACACCAAGTAGGGCTACTTTGAAGAGACTTGTATATAAAACCATATTTGACATGGAATACACCCCACTAGGTTTCAAACATCAAATGTTTTCAAATTAAAAGTCTTAGTATCCTTTGTTCATCTCTATCTAACAAATGTGAAATCAGTAATGACCTCTATCTCTGATCTATGGTGTCCAAGGTCATTTTCCCAAACTTTCCAGTTAAAAATTGCCAAATCCAGGCACGACTAGTGTGAGAACGCACCATGTTTAGGAAAAGTTGAGTTGAACTTTATGTAATCAAAGACTAATTACATGTGCATAGGCTCAACCACAGTGTGTTACCTCACTTCCTTCCTCTAGCTATCACATAGACAGTTTCCTTTTGTGCAGAATACCTTCCCAAAAGTTATTATATAATGACATACACCTTCATTAACATAGTTTTGGCACCACCATATTTGGTTTACGTATCGTCCTTATTGGAATGTCCTTAAGCAATATTTATGAGACCGTGAGTATTTTACGTTTATCGTATTTAGCGAGTGAAACAACAACAACAACTGACGCCGCATGCTTGTCACTTCTGGACTCAAATAGCTTTTCCTAAGCAATTACCAAGGGGTCAGCAACCTTTTGTGCATTTGGATCAGTATCTTTTCCGAGCATGGTTTCTTCATCGATTGTTTTTGCATAATTATTTGCAGAAAAATCGGCAGATCAGGCAATGGAACACTGGGGTAATGCAACTCTGATAACATAACACGTGACGCACAGATTTTATATGCGTGCTTGCGTAACAAAAGTGACGACGCGGGAGTGCTTACGTAACAACAACACAGCGTGCTGAGTGTGAGAGAAATCGGTTTATGACTTGGGCTATTCCGTATACAGGCGATTCACTTCTTCCTGTTCTAGTTCTATGACTTGGGTTTAAACCAGGTTAGTCCTTCATGAATTGAAACCTTTTTTTTCAATCAACAATGAAAAGGTGATATACTAGGGAGAAAATTCGCATGGATGGTGTCCATCACACTTCCGAGTATTTTAGAATTTTAAATTTAATTATAAAAAAATACAATACTATCTCTGACTTAGTTTTTTCTCCCAGGTTGCTTATGTCTTGCTATCGAAACATTCTATTAAAATCTATTAAGCCAAATGATTTAATATAAGGAGTTAGAATTACACTCACTTCACCACGGCCATGAAATTGATTGAAACTTTACCCTCTAGTCCACGTCATCTAAACTGATAAGATTAATTTAAATCCATATCTATAATATTTTTTTCCATTTCTGATTTTCGGTGGTAGTTGCACTCTAGTTTTTTATCAATAGCGGCTTACGTTTAATTTTGGCCATTTCCCGTTTAAATATCGCCGAGAATGTGCCTGCGAACTGATTGAAGCTCAACAATAATCCAAATCACTTTTCATTCAGATTTGTTGACCTGATAATCAGGAAGTGATCCCTGTGACCCAAAGCCACCCAGGTAAAAGGGGTGAACATGTCGGGTACCCACCCTGGTAAATGCTGGGACGTGATTTTTGTTTAGAAACTTGTTGGCAGCATTATCCCTGATCTGTACGCTACACAGGTGTTGTTTTCTAGATATCTATAATGTAGTGTTGCAATGTTTAGTAGTGGTTTCGTCATAATGCATATTCTTTTTTTAACTTTAAGTACTGTAATAATAATTTATTTAAAATAAAATTATTGGTGATACGTTTTTTTTAATTGAAGCTCCTAATGCAGTAACCAATTCCTTTGTGAGTTATTTGTACAAGTGACATTTTCAAATTCAGTTGAAGGATTGAAAGTAAATTGAACAAATTTCTTTAAATAAATAAATGAAAAAAGGCCTTCAGGTTCTTTCCCCTTCTGGGCTTTTCAATCCTACTCTGGGTATTTTTTGTCGGTCGCCTTAGCGACCCGACTATAGAAACCACTACTCTCAAAAATTGCGAAGGATCATTTCTATAAGCTGCAGGTCATGTTCATTAAATTTTCCTTTATGAAAATGACCTACGTACTATCTTAATTTTGGGTTTTAGTGTTGGTGTGTAATGCGAATGCAATTGCAGACAAGAATAAACTCATTGATGTTTGAATGGCTAAAAAAAGCCTTTGCTCTTTGATTTAGTCTCTGGAAACGTGCTTTTTGATGGGAGTTTGGTTAAAACGTTGCCAGGGATAGAATAACGGGTGAGTAACCATAGAAGAGTTATAAGTACGAAATGATCAGCAGGCCACGTAGAGGTTATACTACGTAATGATTGAAGCCGTTTACCATGTTTGAATGATTTAAGACGAAGTTTTAGGTAACATCTGATTGAAAAACAGGAAGGTGTACCCTACATTAATTTAAGCTTAGAATTTGAGGATTCACATTTTTGGGAACACATTTTGCGCCCAATTGGGCTTTTTTCTATTTCTTTATTTGAAATGACAGGAAGGTATAACCTATGTTAACATTAAAGCTTATAACTTGGGACAATTTTAACACATTTGAGCCATTGGGCGTTTTTTCTAAATTTTCTTTATTTAAATGTCAGGAATGTGTCACCTATGTTAACTTAAAGCTTATACCTTGGGATTTCATTTTAACAACAACTGTTTGCGCCCATTTGGGCTTTTTTTCTATCTTGCTTTATTTGTAATGATAGGAAAGGGTAACTCTGTTACATTAAAGCTTATACCTTTGGGAATATCATTTTAACACATTCTGGCCCAATTGGGCGTTTTTTCTTATTTTCTTTATTGGAAATGACATGAGGTGTAAACTATGTTAACTTAAAGCTTATAACTTGGGTTCAGTTTTAACACATTTTTGCGCCCACTTGGGCGTTTTTTCTATTTTCTTTATTTGAAATATAGGAACGTGGAACCTATGTTTAAATTAAGCTTATAACTGGGATTCAGTTTTAACACATTTGGCGCTCCAGGGGGGCGTTTTTTCCTATTTCTTTATTTGAAATCATAAGAAGGGCCTAACCTATGTAAAATTAAAAGCTTATAACTTGGGGATTCAGTTTTAAACATTTGCGCCCATTGGGCGTTTTTTTACTATTTTCTTTTTTTGAAATGACCTTAAGGTGTAAGCTATGTTAAATTAAAGCTTATAACTTGGGGATTCAGTTTTCACACATTTTTGCGCCCAATTGGGCGTTTTTTTCATTTTCTTTTTTGACAATGATTGAAGGCGTAACCTATTTTAAATTAAAAGCGTATAACTTGGGGATTCAGTTTTAAACTTTTTGCGCCCATTGGGGCGTTTTTCTATTTCTTTATTGAAATGACAGGCAAGTGTAACTCCTATGTTAAAATTAACAAAAAAACAATTATAACTTGGCGAATTCCATTTTAAACATTTTGCGACCCAATTGGGCTTTGTTCTATTTTTCTTTATTGAAATGACAGGAGGTGTAACCTGGTGGGGTTTTAACTGGAAGCTTATAACTTGGGGATTCCAGTTTTAACACATTTTTGCGCCCATTGTTCGTTTTTTTCCTATTTCCTTTATTTTGAAAATGATAGGAAGGTGTAACCTAGGTTAATTAAAGTTTATAACTTGGGGATTCAATTTTACACATTTTGCGCCCAATTGTGGGCGTTTTTATTTTTTTTTCTATTTTCTTCTTCATTTGTAATGACAGGAAGTTGTACCTATTTAATTAAAGCTTATAACTTATAACTTGGGGATTCATTTTAACACATTTGCGCCCAATTGGGGCGTTTTTTCTACTTTTTCTTTCCCTTATATTTGACTTATAGGAAGGGCGTACCTATTTCAATTTAAAGCTTAATAACTTGGGGATTCAGTTTTTAACACATTTTTTTTGCGCCCAATTGGGCGTTTTGTTTCTATGTTCTTTATTTTGAAATGAGGAAGCGTAACCTAATGTTAAAATGAAGCTTATAACTTGGGGATTCATATTTAAACACCACTTTTTGCTCCCAATTGGGCGTTTTGTCTATTTTCTTTATATTGGAATGATAGGAAGTATAACCTATCGAAATTAAAGCTTATACTTGGGTAATTCAGTTTAAAACACATTTTGCTCCCAATTGGGGCGTTTTTTTTTCTATTTTTCTTTATTTTAAATGACATGAGGTGTAACCTCTGTTAAATTAAAGCTTATAACTTTGGAACTTGGGGATTCAGTTTTAAAACACATTTTTGCGCCCATTGGGCGTTTTTCTATTTTCTTATTTTGAAATGATAGGAATGTGTAAACCTATGTTAATTAAACTGATAACTTGGGGATTCAGTTTTTTAACACTTTTGTGCCCAATTGGCGTTTTTTGGTTTTTTTCTTTATTTGAAATGATAGAAGCTTACCGTATGTTACATTAAAGCTTATAACATTGGGGGGATTCATTTTTAACCAATTTGGCGCCCCTTGGGCGTTTTTTTAACTATTTTCTTATTTGAAATGACAGCAGGTGTAACCTTCGTTAAATTAAGCGTATAACCTTGGGGATGATACCGTTTTAACACATTTTGCGCCCACATGGGAGTTTATTTCATTTTACGTTATTATTTGAACATGATCGAGGCGTAACTAGTTAAATTTAAAAGCTTATAACTTTTGAATTAAAAAAAAAAAATTTTTGCGCCCAATTGGGCTTTTTTTCTATTTCTTATTTGAAAGACAGGAAGGTGGTACCTATGTAAAAAATTAAAAATTTAACTTGGGAAGTCATTTTAACCACATTTGGCGCCCAATTTTGGCGTTATGTTCTATTTTCTTTATTTGAAATGAACAGTAAGGTGTAACCTATGGTATTAGCTTATAACTTGTTGATTCAGGTTTAACACATTTTGCGCCCAATGGGGGCGTTTTGTTCTATTTTCTCGTTATTTAAATGGATAGGAAGGTGTAACCTATGTTAAATTAAAGTTATAACTTGGGGTTCAATTTTAACCACCTTTTGCTCCCAAGTGGGCGTTTTTTTCATTTTCTTCATTTGAATGACAGGAAGGTGTGACATATGTTACATTAAAGCTATAACTTGGTGATTCATTTTTAACACATTTTGCGCCCAATTGCGTTTTTCTATTTTTCTTTATATTTGAAATGATAGGAAGGTTTAACTATGTTTAAATTAAGTTTCTAACTTGGGGATTCAATTAACACATTTTGCGCCCAATGGGCGTTTTTTTTCTATCTTCTTCTCATTTTGAATGACAGGAAGGCTTACCCTATTTTAAATTAAAGCTTATAACTTGGGGATCAGTTTTAAACACTTTTTTGCGCCCAATTGGGCGTTTTTTTTTCTATTTTTCTTTATTTGAAATGATAAGGAAGGTGTAACCTATGTTAAATAAAGCTTATACCTTTGGGATTCATGTTTTTCAATCAAGATTTTTTGCGCAGCCAAGGTATGCGGTGGGAGTTATTCTTGTCTCTTCATTTGAACATGACGGAAAGGGTGTCCCTATGTAAATTAAAGCTTATAGCCTGGGGATTCATTTTTAACCAACATTTTGCGCCAATTGGGCTTTTTTCTATTGTCTTTATTGAATGACAGGAAGTTGTAAACTATGTTAATTTAAAGCTATAACTTGGGGATTCATTTTTAACCATTTGCTCCCAATTGGGCGTTTTTTTCGATTTTGCTTTAGTTGAAATGATAGGAAGGCGGAACCGATGTTTAAATTAAAGCTTATACTTGGGGGGATCAGTTTTAACACATTTTGGCCAATTGGGCTAAAAATTTTATTTCTATTTTCTTTACTTTGACATGATAGGAAGGCGAACCTATGTTACATTAAAAGCTTTAGACTTGGTGATTCCAAGTTTTAAACACATTTTGCGCCCACTGGAATGCGTTTTTCTATTTTCTTAATATTTGACAGTAAACAGGAAGGTGTCACACAATAGTTAAAGTAAAGTTTAGAACTAGGGGATTCAGTTTTAAAACCATTTTGCGCCCAATTTGGGCGTTTTTTTCTATTTTCTTAGTTTGAAATGACAGGAAAGGTGTAACGCTATTTAATACAATTAAAGCTTATAACTTGTCGAAGAGGATTCAGTTTGTAACACAAATTTTGGGCCCATTGGGGCGTTTTTTCTCATTTCTTTATTAATGACAGGAGGTGTTAACCTTATGTTAAATTAAAGCTAGAACTATGTGAGGGCGGTCAAATGTCACTCACCAAGGTCAAAGGAGAGCCAGTGTAAACATGTGATTGTTCTCATGACAATCTTACTCATGTATCACACCTCTACTTTATTCATTTATGAGATTTCTTTTTAAACATGTTTCCTGTTAATAAAAGTGCAACTAAAACTAGAAAACCACTACTCTCCTTTCAAAAAATACTTTTTAATGTTGTTCTTATTTCTTGTAAAATTATGCCTGGCGACCACCTACACAGTTTTTTTTAACTACTTTGTTTCTCAAAATGGGACTTCAAAGCCAAATGTAACATTAACCAATTGGGTGGCAGCAAACCCAAACACCGCAATAGGTGAAAGGCGCAATTTCCTGATCCACAACTTTCTCCCCTCCCGACTTACCTCAAAAAGTTTAGATTTTTATATCATCTGAACCGTTTAACCCTTATATTCCATGGGTACTATTCGACGTGCAGATTCGGTCGTATCTTGTAAGAAATTTGCAATTTGTATTTTCTTTCTCGTTAAACGGACAGAAAGTAGATCAGATTAGCCTATGGACCATGGGAAAGAAGCATTGCTCTTAACAGAAAAAACACGCAAGAATCGGGACAATCACACCTGATTTTTGTGTGAATAAGCTTTTCTTATCTCAAAAAATAACCAGATGGTGTTGGAACACCAAATGCCAGACCTTTCTAACCTGCTATCTACCTTCCTTTCATACAGCATTTTCGATTGGTAATTACAATACAAACATTATACTCCTTTCCACATACCATTGAATGCAGGATTCCAAATATTGAAAGTTATAGTCCTCTTCAGCCCTTACCACCATTCTTACCATGTGTTTTGTTGATTGGCTCACAAAAATCACAGAACTTCATTGTGACCACCAATGGACAGTTGGAACTCATAGTGGTTAAAAGTAATGAAAGAGTTCCAATGTAAACCCTTAAATTCCACAGGAAAAACTGCCGTTTTAATTAACCATCAATTCATTAAATTGATGGTTATTGCTATCGAGCGCGGCATGTTCTTATTTTCTCTAACGTCGGTCGGGGGACGTTTTTGTTTGCATTTTTTGGACGAAAAGCTGCCTAGTGGAAGTCAGACCCATGGGAATCTCATGTTGGGCTTGATTTTTAAATTTCCTGACGGAGTCCGTTTGCGTACTTTTGTATCTTTTGGTCAAGTTTTGGACATCAATTTGTGCCGCGCTTGTCGTCTTTCTTACTGAATGCCTATTGGTTTATGTGTGACCTATTAACCGGCATTTCTAGTGGGAGTCTTCGTCCCGGAGCAAAAATTAAACAGTGATCATGTTACCATATCTACCTAGCATGCAAGGGCTTACCAGGGACCGAGATCAAACACAAGTGCCAGTTCATTTGACTTGAGTAGATTTGGTAAACAACAGACCACATCAACAATTTTTGTCAGCCCTTTGAATTTTCACATGAATGTGGGGAAATTGATTGTGTAAATGACTTAAACGTTAAAACTTAAAACTTGAGTCTAATAATGAGACATGATTAAATTAATACATATTTTAAAGTTAACTTATGGTTATCGAGAAGAAGGCCTACTTGGAATTTTAAAAATATAGATCTGTTTAAAAATAGTTTGTGTTCAAATATTCCCCTCTTCCTGAGTAAGTGTTCACCCATGGGCCTGTTAGTTTAGTAAGGTCAATGCCTAAAGTCTACAACTTGATTGTAAAACTTGCAATGTCAATTAGTGAAATGGTTTTAACTTTAAAGATGTATCCAGATGATCAAGAAGGCCATTTACGTTTCATGTTAAAAAACTTGGTATTTTGCAACCAATCCTCAGAGTATAATCGGCAAAAGTACGAAGAAGAGACCCAAATTTGCCTAACATTTAGTGTAGATGCGGTGTCTTTAAGTGTTAACAATTAACTCCATTGGTGCAGAGGGATAGTCCACAAGATAATGAACCTGTTGTGATTTGCTGTTTTTTGCCATTTTTGTGAATAGTGCCCATCCTTGCTATTAATGCAAAATGTTAGGTGATAATTATTTTAGTGCCGGGTTGTGGACTTTGTTCCCACTGCCAGTTTCCCTAAAGGGGCTGTCAGACTGGGCGATCCCTGTCAATTTTTTTCGGGAAAGCCTTTATTTAGAGCTCTATCGCATGATGCAGTTCACATGTTTGTAAAGGCTCGTTTTTCAAGTTATGAGCCTTTAAAGTTGACTTTTACTTCTTCAACATTTTCATTTCAATAGTTTTTTAAATCTCATATGACTTAGTTCCTGGCTGACAGTTCCTTAAATGGGGGCTGTCAGACGGCGGAGCCCTGTCATTTTTTCGGGAAAGTCTTACGTTAAGACTCAAAAATCTCAGACAGTTCATAACTATGTTGTTGGCTCCGTTTTCAAGTTACATCCTTTGCAAGTTGACTTTTACTTCAACCTTTCATGTCATTCTTTTAAAAAAATGCAAATGACTAATTTCTACTGACAGTTCCTAAATTTGGGAAGCTTTCATGTGATTTTAAAGACACTATCAATGAGTTGAAAAATTTTGAATGTTGCAGAATAGCTCAAGTGGAGGATAGTCTGTAGAATCCTCAGAAGTTACCTTTACCTACTGTAATTGACAGAAAAGAAGAAAACGGCAAAGTTTCCAAGATAACGATTCTTCCTTCAATTACTGTTGTAGTAAGTGTCCGAACGGACATAAATTACTGCCTACAATCTCAATCTGATTCTGTCCCTTATTAGGTTTTTTTCTTCTGGTCTTATCATTTGCAGGGTCATTTAGGATCCCTGATACTGTGACATCCTGCAAAATCCTGATTTTTGATGATTTTTTCGGTTTAACCTGAGTTAGCACATCACTGAAGAATGTTCTTGTACAGGATTAGCAGCGAATTTACTAATCCGAAACATCGCAAAAATCATCAAACTTCATATTTTTATATTTTTGTTCGGCATGGATTATGCAAAACCTACCCGGCAATTGTTGGTCTTGAATCCGGTGTATTAAGACAGCAGTACTTTTTATCTGATTCTGTTCTATGTCTATACGGGCTATCATAATTTCGACTTGAGATCAAAAAAGCCTTTCCCCGGTAATTCACATATTTTCATCTTGATATTGTGCCCATTATCAATACACAGTTTGACCTCAAACACAAACATTATTGATCTTTGGTTCATTCTGACTGGTGTAAACCACAATCATCTGTTTATTTCATATTTTGAAACACCGTTGCTGTATGTCCATTTGCGGGAGCACGGTATAAAACAACTTTCTCAAATACTTCTTTTTCTCACTATTTGGTGGTTTATTTCTAATTAGATGCAGTTATATGGAATTTTTGCACACTTAATCCCTGATTTTACAAAGTTTAAAAAATGCATTTCACATTTTTTTTCGATTCCTCTCGCATTAATCGCTGCTAATCCCTGTAAGAAGTATCCGTTGGCCGGTATCCCTTCTTGAGGACCTAGGTAGCTCACTAAATTTCAAAAAAAAATCTCCCTGATTCCAAGATCTAATCTCCCTGATTCCAAGATCAATCTCCCTGATTCCAAAATCGTCACCTGATTGGCAAGCTCTGGAAGGGCATTCCATAGGTCGTTTATTAGGATACCTTGGCCGTGCTTTGATGGCCAGGGTCATTTTGGTGCAAGTCATCACCAGGGGTCTTTCGAATGCTTTGATATATGGAATGATTTTGGTAGTGGTGGTAGTTTTCCATACAATTTTGTGATCACGTTTTCGAGGGGTCATTGGAGGGTCAAGGTCATTCCGGGATCGTTTTTTTGGGTAGCTTGGCCGTAGCTGGTATTTACGTATGATATGGATTTTGATGTGGTGGTAGAATTTTCACCGTACGATTTTTGTGGTCTGTTTTTGAGGTTCATTTTTGGGGTCAACAATAGTCATCCAGGGGTCGTATCGGGTTAGCTGGCCGTGCTTTAACCTATGGATATGAGTTTTGGAAATATGGTGTATAAAATTTGGCCGTACGATTTTGTGGTCAAATTTTCAGGGGTCATTTTGGTTGGGGTCAAAGGTCATCTAGGGGTCCGTTATCGGGTAACTTGGCCGTGCTATTGTATATGGATAAAAGAGTTTTTTTATGGTGTTTGGTTTTGCCTTCAGTTTTGTGGTCAGTTTTCGAGGCCAGGGTCCATTTTGTTGTCAAAGGTCATCCAGGGGTCTTATCGTGTCCGTGCTTTGATATATGATATGAGTTTTTGGTATTGTGGTAAGTTTTGCCTTACAAGTTTTGTGATCACTTTTTCGATGGGTCTTTGGGGGTCAAAGGTCATTCAGCTTTTTTACGTAGGAATATGAGTTTTGATGTGGTGGTATTTTCACCGTACGAGTTTTGTGGTCACGTTTTCCGCGTGGGGCATGTTTTGGATTCAAAGGTCATCCAGGTCGGTATCCGTGTACCTTGGCCGTGGCTTGATGCATGGAAATATGAGTTTTGGTATGTTGTAGAGTTCGCCGTACGAGTTTTGTGGTCACACGTTTTTCGAGGGGTTTAATTTTTTGGTCAAAAGGTATGTAGTGCCATTATTGGTAACGTGGGCCGTGCTTTTCATACCCATGCTTTGACGTATGGAGATGAAGCACCTGGGGCGCTAATAAGGTCGAAAACATTCCAGTATACTCAGATCGGTATTCTCAGCTGTAGGTAAATTAGGGTCATTCAAGATCAAAGGTCAAATGGGGGGTAAACATTGGTGTTGGTGTAATGGACTTGAAACTTGATGCAAAAATCTTATAAGGTCACAACAAGGTCATCCAGGGTCATTCCAAGTCAAGGAGGTCAAATGGGGTAAAACTTTGATCCCGGTGAAACTTGTGGGCGGAGGCGTATTGTTGAGACAATTTTAAAGCTCATGACAAGGACTCAGGGTCATTCAAGGTCAATGACCGCAAAACTCTGAGAGTCATTCAATCCAGGTGATCGCAAAACCAGGTAATTGCCACATCCCAAGGACCGCCTAGTAAAATACTATTAAAGAAAACCCACCACGGTCCAGAACGCCTGCATTTATGCACAGAAATCCCTATTTTGGCACATACACCCGTTTGGACCTCCAATGACCCTACTTGACCTTTGACCCCAACATCAAAACATTCTTCCACGTGAGTTTAATAGCCACCAAACTTGCTCACGATAAACCAATGGGCTAAGACCCATGGGCTATATGTCAATTGGCCTGTAATGACCCTACATGACCTCTGACCACACAACTATGCATTCCTAACCATCCCAATTGATGGGTTTCTGCATCAGTGATGCAACCGTTTCTTATGGCTTACACTAGCAAATACTAACCCTAAGGCCAAAAAAAAAAACAAAGAATTGTTACTAGAGCTTGAAGGGGATACATATTGATCTCTATTGCCAAAGTTGATGATGATACAATCTGGATATCAAATTGGTATGCTAAAGGCCCTATTATTAGACAGGTTATCATACATTTAAAGCTTGTCATGTGAAGTTAACCCAATCCTGGACACAATTTATCTCAAAATACTCGAGAAAAATCTTACGAGCAGCTCCGTGCTTAAACACAAGTTCACATTCTGAAAGCATACACGGACAAACGTCAGAGCAGAGAAATAATCTCTGGTATTTTTATTGCTGTTTGGTTATACCCCCAGAGTAATCACGTCTGAACACACCTTGTATCCCGTAAGTAAAAAGCTACCCTATAAAGAATTTTAGCCAATGTTGTCTGGGTTATAAAACTTTAATGTTTGCAGACAATAATTCCTTGATCTTCTCGTTTCTACGTGAAACATTATTTTTACAAGGCGCAATCAATTAATGGGGAAATTGATCAATATTAAGCATTATTGTTTTTCTAAACAATACCTACAATTTTGGCTATTAGAGATGTGATAAAAGTAATTGATTGACACGTTGGTACTAGCCACTTCTGGAAGTCTTAGCTATTAGCTTGCCAGTTATGTGAGTTACTAAAAAAAGTGGCAACTTTCATGTGAATAGTTAACTTAATAAGCTCATACATTCTAAAAAAAGAAAACGTGACTTTCAACAATCTGGAGTGCACCCACTAAGGCTCTATACCAATCAAGGATCACCAGTACAGGGTGACCCAATAAAATTCTTTACCCAAAATTGAAAGTGATATTTTAATTTTTTTTTAAAATTTGATATCTGTTGGATTTGATTTTATATAAAGAGATGAGGTCAAGGGTAATTTGCGTCTTGCCTGAAAAAAAAATTTTGTTCATTTTGGTTGAGTGGTTCTCAAGATATGTTCCACTGAACAATAATTCAGCAAAACAGACTTGCGTCCAACTAAGCATCATTTTCTTAGGCATGGAAATCCCCCAATGCCCAAATGAGCAATATGCCCTCCATACCCCCCACCCCACCCGACACACAAGACAGAAACTGGTATTTAGCACTATTCGGATATTGGTAATAATGAGAACCTACTCTGGGTACTTTTCATTTTAAACTGCAGCTCCATATTTGTTGGGCATACAGAGGGATTAAGAAATGTTATACATGCAGAACTTCCCCACCCTGTTCCTGTAACAAAACACAATGTAACACCCAATACACACTTAAGAAGTCCACTATAATACCATCATACGAGCGTCGTTTCCATGCATTTGTAATTTAATATTTTCTGATACTCTGCTTAAGTGACCCAAAACAGACTTCGGGAAGTTGTCTTCATGTTGCTCAGGAAGCCGTGTCATTAAGCGTTACACCATCGATGCTTAACCATCGAGTCACACAACTAGGAAACTAATCATTATACTGAAACTAAGTGGTTGGAAGTGCATTGGAAATGCAATAAAAAACAGTGAAATCTTTAACACTGAGTGCTACCCGTTGATTGGTCAGTGGAACTTTTTGAGCAAAAGAAATGTGATATTTGGAGCCAATCAAAGCAGAATCTCATAAGAATTGGTGGTAGGGCTGATAGGGCCTAAGCTTAAGTTTTTGGAAGCTGCATTGATATTAATGTATGCAGTACCGTGTTTTGTTCCTAATAAACGCCTCTGCTCTAATAAACGCCCCCCTAAGAATTTTGGATAAAAATTCAAGAAATTGGGGTTAAGCTTCCCTAAATCAATGATTTAATGGCCTGGACTGTCGTAATCCGATCATAATCGCTGTTTTGCACAGTTGTAATAGTTAATTAGTATGGAACTTTGACCTTCGGGGGTGGAAAAACAGCGTCCCCTATTGCCTCGTTGTCTTTTGTATATTGGTAATCAGCAAAATACTCATTTTGTAAGTTGATTTTTTCTGAGCTTTTTTGACTTCCATTTTTGACTGTAAATAAACGCCCTCCCTTTTGAAAATGCACTGCCCCCGGGTCCGTTTAATAGGAACAATACGTAATTATCCAACATAAAATCTGTATAAAAGCAGCAGTACTCGGGGTTAAAGGTACACTGCATGATTACAGCATAGTACTTTTGCTTGTCTGATATTATAAGCGGGAGTTCTAACCACACATTTTATGGAGGTGTGAACCAAGGGTAAGGGCAATAAATCTTTAAGGACACGTGGATCCTTTTCGGTACGCAGGATCCTTACATATCCTTTATGATATCACAACGCATAGGTCTTCAAATAGTCCCACTAGAGGAAATACTCCCACCGGGGTTGCACCAAAAACTTTTCTTCTCTATAAGAATCATTTTTGTGTGACGGGATCCTCAAATATTGGTTGGTTCTGATGTGCCGCTGAGAAGTCCGCAAACCCTTCTAAGGGTCAGTGGTAGAAAAGGTGCCCATTTCTAAGGAATTTTTCTCCAAATATATCCCCTAGTTTTCAAAAAAAAATTCATGCGAGCCCAGAAAATCTTGACCTTTTAAAAATGTTTGAGGCAGTTTTCGGTAAATGGAACCCATGTCCTTAGGATTTCTCATGCAAAAATGACCCACTGAGCGGATCAACAATCCCTCGAGAGCTTTTAGCTGCGAGTACCCACGGGGCATTTTTGTAATTGTTTGCTGTCTAGTCACTTCAATTTTAGTGTTTGATTGAAATGCATCCTCTTTGTTCACCAGAATGAAAATGATCCTTTCAATATACCAGAGGAGTTGAAAATGATGCCCTTCAATATACAGAGGGGCTGAAAATGATGCTTTCAATATACCATACCAGAGGGGCTGAAAATGATGCCCTTCAATATACCAGAGAAGCTGAAAAATGATGCCCTTCAATATACCAGAGGAGCTGAAAATGAGCCCTTCATATACCCAGAGGGGCTGAAAATGATACCTCAATATAGCAGAGTGGGTGGCTGAAAACGATACCTTTCATTATACCATACAAGGAACAAGAGGGGCTGAAAACGATACCTTTGATATATACCAGAGGGACTGAAGCAATGAAATAACCCTTCAATTATAATCAGAGGGGCCTGAAAATGATGCCCTTCAATATACCTAGAGCGGCTAAAATTATACCTTCATTACCAGAGGTCTGAAAATGAACACCCTTACTTTCAATATACCAGATAGCGAAAACGTACCTTTGTATCTATACCAGAGAGGGACTGAAAATGATACCTTCAATATACCAGAGGGACTGCAACTGATACCCTTTCAATATCCAGAGGGGCTGAAAACATACCTTTCCTTATAACAGAAGGGCTGAAAATGATCCCCTTCATATACCATAGGGGCTGAAAATGATAACCCTTCAATATACCAGAGGGGCTGAAAATGATACCTTCATTATCCGAGGGGCTGAAAATATACCCTTCAATATACAGAGGGTCAAAATGTACCCTTCATATACAGAGGGGCAAGAAAATGATACCCTTCATATACCAGGGGCTGACATGATAACCCTTTCAATATACAAACCAGGAGAGCTTAAAATGGTACCCTTCAATATACCAGAGGGGCGGAAAAAGATACCTTCAATATACCAGAGGGGCTGAAAATGATAACCCTTCATATCCCAGAGGGGCTGAAAATGATACCCCTCAATATACCAGAGGGGCTGAAAATGAAACCCTTCAATATACCTGGGTTAAAAGTGGTACCCTTCTCTTCTCGGTCCGCACATCTCCCATACCCCTTTCCACTAAGAACCAGAACCCCCCTCCACCGGGATTCCTTACATGCCATTATTTATACTATTCTTTGTGCTTAAATATTGTTATGGCCATGCATAAGCCACATGGGGCAGAAGCACAAAATATATTGCTCTACAGATGAAATAATATTGACATTCAAATCATAGCCACCAAGATAAATATCCTGCGCCTTCACTTCAACCTTCCAAAAAATGCCAACACTCTGTACAACGGAAAACGTTTTGTACAATAACTTCAGCCGAAACAGTGCAGTGCCATAAAGTAATTTGTGATAATGATTATAATAGGGACAACAGTGGATATAAGCACTAATGACATAATAATACCTGGAACATGAATACAGACCTAATTCTTACCACTGATCTGTTACTTTATTTAACAGATTGAAATCTTAAAATACGATGATATCGAATTAGAAAAACCGCAGTCGTCTGCTTTTACGAAACAAGGAACAAACCCTGTCAATTTTAGCTCCAAGAGGAACTGAAACTTTCCTAGTTAAATGGGCACCTCCATCCTTAAGTCAACCGACCACTTCTACAGGTCGTAAAACCCACATATTTCAACCTAATTAATTCACTGGTTTGGACACCATCTGGCGACATAGTGCATCCTGTGTAAGAGATGGTCTTGACGTAATACTATCATGTGAGATGCACAGACTTCCCATCATACTGTAAACATCTTATTAATGCACAGTCCCTCTGGCAAAGTTCAATGACCTCCCATCAACTTGTTATTAATAGATGACCTGAGGTACCATGGATTCACTCAAAATATTTATCTTTGTTTTATACCTCAAAGGGACTTGTAATTATTCGAGTAAAAGATTCACTGTAAGTGCACTAACAGGATAATTTTAAGTATGTTTCAAAAGACGTTTTGCAGTCTGACAGAATGATATATCCACTTCACTAAGTTTGCCTTATTAGCAGAATTAAAGGCTGACTCAGATATTCCCGAGGAGGGCACCCTCAATTTTCAAACAAAGCTTGTTTTTTTGCATATATACATGCTTACAAGTCCATATACTACATGTGAGATAGCTAAGCTTCAAATCAATCCTCAGTAGAAATAACAACTTAGCACTAAAATTCTAACTATTCTATGGTAAATATTAAGATTTGTAACTGGCACTCAATAGCCTTAACCAGACTGCCAGTACCCATTTATTCACCTGGTTAGTGAGGAGTAATTGAGGTTGAAGCACCTTACTCAAGGGTGCAACACATTGGCCGCAGCGGGGCTGGAACTTAAAAGATATTAATAACATTTCACTTTACTATCAATGATAGAGGGTAATATTTTCTGACATTTTTTTATAAAAATAAGGATGTATTTAGAAATATTTGAAGCATAGGTATAATTAGCCTGGTCTTTCATTTTAAATGTTTGAATACCAAAACTTCAACTCAGCTTTAATTATATTTCTTTTGAAGCGAAGTGACCATTTATTTACTACAGTTCTATTTAGTAGATCATAGATAAAAATCAAACAAAAAAACATATTGATAGTATTTTGTAAAAAAAATTGGTGATTAGCAATTTGTATTTATTTTTTTGTTGAGGAAGTACATGTTCACAGTATGGACTACTTCTAAAATATCATTTCCAAAAATGGTTAAGTTGTACTTAATTTCCAAAGTATTTTTTTTATAATTTTTATTAAATCTTTGACTGCATTTGGGTTTTACGAGAGAACTCAACTGCATCAAAGTTTTATAAACGTTACAAACGTTGCACACGATGAATCATCACAATATTATGCAGTCGTATGTCGAGATATATATAGGTCAGAGTTAGTGACCAAGTTTGGGGCTCTTCCACGGATACTGCCGGAGATTGCGATATTGGCCACTTGGACATGGACCAAGTGAAAAGAACCTATTGGTTTTTTCATATCCCAAACAGGCAACTTATCAAAGAATTCCTTTTTCCTTTATGTCTCACCACTCCGGTTTTGAAAACTGAAGCACCTTCGCACTTACAGAGATGCGGAAATTAGATATTGCTTAGAGCTTATGTCTTAGTGCTTAAAGCCACAATGCAGTTAATGTTTTTCACTTTGATGTGTTCAATTTTGCTATTAATTGGGTGTTGTAAGCATCATACCAACCAATTATTATTGCTGAAAATGGCATAATTAAGTAACTTACCTTATTCATTAATGGAAAATGAAAGGTGCAACAAAGGTGTATTACGTAATTACATATTGACACACAAACGAAAACTTCTTCTAAGCTGCGTATAATGCAGCACTTTGTAACAACTCTGCCTAGTTGGTAAGGCCAAAAAACAAAATGTTTGTTTGCAGTAACACAGTAACCTGACCGACCCTAGAAAAATATGCTGCCGAACCACAAACCAGTAATAAAAAGATCTTTGCTATGTCATTGAAAAAAAAGCTTTAAACTACTAGCAGGGTGTAATAATATTGAGTGAAAACTGTGTGAAGTTCATCTTTTAAAAAATCCGACCGACCCTAACATATTTTTTCTCTGTACAGAAAACAAAACACATTTTTAGCCTAATGGTACTCCAAGCCAACACAAGTATAACCATAATCTGAGCACTGTAATCCTAGAATAAGTATAAGCCTAACTATACTCCATTTCCTACTTCCGTGCAGAAACTTCAGCTCACAGGAGTAATACAGGACCACTGATGTTGGGTACCAATGGATAGCTATGGCTTTCCTCTTTCAAGGATACTAAAATGAGTTACCAACATGCCTAGCATTATGTCAGAATGATGGTCATAAATTTTGAGTCAGCAAGAACTGTCCACTTTTCCCACAGTCGGTTTGAGAGTCAGTTAAATTGTAAAATATCAATTTTCCACCCTATATCCAGTATTTTCCATACATTCACATATTACTCACAATGCATAATGGGAATGCTGGTACTTATTTTGATACCAAGGAACAAGAAACTCTAAGCTCTCCGTGGTACCAATTTTAGGAATCAAGTTCAGTCAGGAAAATGCGACACAGGGGGTGCAACCCTTCCTGGATTTTTTTTTATTTTTTATTATATCATTCTTCTTTAACACCCTGGGCCCATTCAATTCTGCAGCATTGGTTCTCCCATGGACCCAGGTGCCCAGATTTTTGTTACAAACAATGGCTGGTTGACGATGTTAAATTAAAAAATTACAACCCATCTGACCTATCGGACACTATGATACCCCCTTTTCTCATATAACCGATTAAATAAAAGGAATCGTCCCAAATTGTGGGGATAAGCTTATATTAGGAAATCTGTTGTATTTTATCATTCTGCTTTACACCTACAGTGGTGGCAATGGCACCACAGGGGAATTTTCCCTAACTATGCTATGAGCCTTGTATTCCATTCCCCCAGTATTGTTAATTATAAAATTGCCACTTTTGGGCCAAATTTGCATAATTTCATGATTTTTGCCCTGATAAGACTGCTCTTCATAGGTTTGACCCCCCCCCACACTCTCCCTTCCCTCTGGCGCTGCCACTGCTGCACGGACCTAAAGGCATCTGAAAGTCAATTCTGAGTTTACCATTACCCGGCCACATCGATTTTTGGAGACTAGAAATACATGTGGTCAAAATTTAAAGATTGTCAAAATACCCTTTTTTCAATATCGTATTCACCAGTTTTACATTTGAAACGCATATTTTTGTTGTAAAACATATTTTTGATAACTTTGAAGCAAAAACCAGGCTTTTTTTCGCGTTCAGCCCTACCTTGCAATCTTTAGTTGCTTTTAAAAAAACAACACACACATTTTAGGACAATAAGAATCTGAATAAAAAGAAAAATGAACAAAAAAAGCACCACCTCTCATCAGGTAAAAAGTAACAATAAACTCAGAATTGACTTTCATGGGCCGAACTTTAAAACTAAGGCTGGTATTCTGAAAGGAAGCCAGCTTTAGACCCCGGGTTTAAACCAGGTTTAGGTCCTACATGAGTGAACCTTTTTTCTTCCAACATAATCTATATGGCACTGTAATATGTGAGAACATTCCTCATGGATTGGTCGCATGAGGAATTTTCTCACCCGTACCCGTTACATTTAACTTCACATATTTTTGAAAGGAAAAGTCCACTCAATGTAGGACTAACCCTGTTTTAAACCCAGGTGTTAAGTTAGACGCCCTTTCATAATACCGCCAGTTTTTCCATTTAGTAAAACTTGTCAATATCAATGTCTTCTTCCCTCTTTTTTGTATTGAAACTGAACTGATATTACCTCACAACATTGTTATATCTATGTACCACTTTCCGATGGGTATGATAACCAGGAAAAGGCCAAATAAAAAAGGCCTCACTCATTTGGCAAAGCTATATCTTTTGCTCTTTTTTTGTAGAAAATTAGCAAGACTATGTGAAAATTTATTTATGTTTTTGGCCCTTTTTTGCCTGCTTTTCAGAAAATTGGCTCATTCCATGGGGTAATGCAGCCAAAGTGACTCCCCACCCTCTTATGTGTTACGGATATCGCCGGCGGGTCACTGGACATTTACAAGGGATCTCATCGCGACGCATGGACATTCAAAAAATAAACCCTAAACAGTAATTTATTGCGGGTCCTAAAACAGTCACCCTACCAAGGTATGTCAAGTGTTAAATCCTACCCCCAACAAAGTATTGGCCTAAGTTGGTGATCCCTGTATACTTGTTACATGGCTTTCTATGAATTGTTTCTGCCTGAAATATCGTAGTTACACACAATGAGCTGAATAACGATTTAAACTTGGTTCCCAAAATCGGATCCCTAATATAACATAAGTTCTATGTGAAAAAGTACAACCCTTTTCATCCAGATTTCCATGTTTCTTCTGCTTTCCCTTTCAGCTTACAATACGTATCATGCCACCTCTTTTAAAGAAATACCCTTTTTGTGTCGCCGGCCCTAAGGCAGAGACCATGGGATCACTTTTGTCCCCTGTAGTCTGTTGTTGATGTGTCTGTTGTTGTTTGTTGATGCTTTTGTTGTTGTCCTGTTGTAAAAAGGGTTAACATTTTGCGTGTAATATCCACATACTTTGATGGATTAAAACCAAACTTCAAGTCGTAGATTGGTGGAACATGGGATCCCGCATTTGCTGATGAGGTCAAAGGTCACATACCAAGGTTCAAAGGTCATGTTGAGGTCACGTTGTAAGATAGGCTAAAATGAAATTGACCTAAATGAAAGTTGAAGTTCAAATTGGACCAAAACTTGAAACAATTAGGGGCAACCTTGGGATCCCTCATATATTAATGAGGTCAAAGGTTAACATCCCAAGGTCAAAGGTCGTGAGGTTCAAGTTGTAAGATAGGCGAAAATGTAAAATTGACACCATAAAGTGAAAAGTTAAGTTCAAGTGGAACCAACTTTGAACTCATAGGTGCACCATGGGTCCCTATTTGTGAATGAGGTCAAAGGTCACTTGCCAAGGTCAAAGGTCAAATGAGGCCATCATACAAACAGCAGACGGACAGGCGACAACATGCCGTCTTTCGTAGGACCGATGTATTTTTACTTTTAAAAGTATTTGCTTGTCTGCAGCATTGGAAGTCAACACTGAATTGGTTGTACATCCCTTTAAATTTCCTTAAAGGTCTATTGCAATTTGGAATAAAAAGGAAAATTTTGTGATCCTGCCACCAAGTTCATTAAAATTTGTAATAGAAGTGTACTTCCCATTTTCTGAGCAAATTTGGTTGGCTTGCTGACATGTTGTGTCAACTTAACCATTCCTGAGGATTTTCTTCTTACATTTGTTGAGTAACACATGAAGGAAGAGATGGAAAGTGACCCTTGCTTGCAGGCAGGACCACACAAAAAGGCGAAAGGGGACAATCGGGGGTTACCACCCTACTCGTTTCGAAATGACTGATCTGTGATATACATGTACAGGTATTACTCTCCGTACATGGGACCCCGACAGCTTAACGTCACCTCTGAAGGATGGGATATTTCCATGGGGTTCATTTTGCCCAAGTCCAAATGACCCATGGGGAGAGTGCAACTGTAGTTTTATTTAATCAAATAGTAGTTCATATTCAAATTAAATTAAGAATTTAGTACCCAATTAAAGCCCAGCTGTGGTCCTACCTTACTGGGGATTTTGAACCAGGGGACCTCCAGGCCCCAAGGGCACAATATCCTAACCAGGGGCCACACTCTCCCTCATTGTCCTCTATACACGTGGTAGCTAGGGATATGGTTACCTGGGGAAATGATATGGAATGGTACCCCAATTCCTGAAACATTGTACACTGAGGGCCAAACAAATTTTAAATTGCCACAAGTATGGTTTTGAGATGACTTTCCCAAATTACCAGGTCACTTGGGAAGCCATCTCCAAAAAAACTACCGGCATATGTTTTATAATCTGATACAAGCCTTCCTTTAGGCCGGGCACTGGGCGATTTTTACCCAGTGGTTCCCAAGATTTGGCGCTCGGTAAGACAGAAAAATCGGGACCCGGGGGTGAGGATTGAAAGCAAATTGCGCCGGTCCTTAGGTGTATTCAGTTCCTGAATTGAAAGTTATTGAATTATTTCGTTTGAAAAAGCATCCGAATTTGGTTTATAAATGGACCGATATGGGCATCGACAAAAAAAAAAAAAACCAGGGGTAAAGAAAAAAAATAATAATAGGTACAGAGTTTTTCTAATCTCCCAAAACAAATTTAAATTAAAAACTGTGTGTGACTGATAGTGCTGATATCTAGAAAACACCTTTTTCCAAACCCCGGAAGTAAGTTAGCTTGGTCGGTCATTTCCAGAAATTCACAGCTTCCCAAATTTTGCACATTTTTGCTTTGCAAACTTTTGTAACATGTACTCATGTAATGTAACTTCTTCGTTTTAAGCATGGATTTAGATTAATATTTTATGCATGAAATCTGTTGCTTATGGCTGGAACTGTTACTATGCCGCGTAAAAGTCCGTCGGTTTCGGCGTTATGCGATATAGGCAACGATGAGGTATAAGACCAGGAATTTTGAACAAAACGACTCGATCGTTTAACGTAAGCCTAGTATCTTGTAGCAAGAATTGAAATAAAAGTGCAAAACAAAGGGGTACGATTTTGTTTGTATTTCCACTATTTCCATTTCATATCAACCTTATTAATTGTTTTTTTGCATTTTGTCATAGCAATGTATAGACCCATATTGTCATATACATAGTCAGTACTGGACTTCAATATTTAGGCTGTGTTTGAGCATGCGCATATCCATTATAAGTTCTTGGTCCCAACTAGTCCTTATAAACGAGTTTGGACGTACCATATGAAATAAATCGTCACTTTTTGTGGGTGTCTCCAAAAGTATGTTCATAATATTTTGAGACTTTACCTCATAATATTGTTTTGTACTTGCGTAATTAATAATTTCTTAAATACCTTCCCGGTCTGAGCAAAATGGCTCCCAGTTGCCCTTAAAAAATTAGGGACCAGGTCGTAGCCACACGTCTTTTTCTAGATTTCTGGCTCCCGTCCAAGTCCTCTTACTGAAAGGGCTTGAATCTAACTAAGAATCTATATACCAGGGTTGAACCTTGGCCCCTTGGTTTCCCAGTCCTCTTAATTAAAACATTACTTTTTGTGATCAATCCCGAATCCATAATTTGAAAGAGTTAAAGAGGTATTGCAGCATGGACTACGGAGAAGCTCATGAGTCAAATTATTTAGCAATTAAATAACCATTTCAACAGGAAAATCATATTACCCTAATGATATACACTCAATGGTTGGTTTGTTCCAATTAAAGATCTGTACTTGTAATTTGTATAGCTGTAGAACTGTGCACAACTGCTGGTGACGCGCCCATGGAACTAAAGTATGAGTGGGTGGGACTACTCACAGATTTACTTATTTATAACACTAGACAGCTAACGCCAGCTCAAAAGCCGAAACCATCTTTTCCCGCAGTGCGTTCTTATTTCCCGTAGCGGGGGTTACCAATTTTAGTCATATAATGCTCTGATTCCATAGCGTGGTTTTTGTGTGTCTGTACCAATTTATTCATATATTCACGCAGTTGCATAGAACGATGTACCGGTTCCAGGCCAACAGGTTACTGCGCATGCGCGTGCGAGTGCGGCGTTTTTTCGAAAGGATGACCATAATGAATATTCATTAATTACAAAACAAGGTTACGGTTGCCGCCTATTCTTCAACACGGGGGTAAGGCATTCTCGTGTTCTATACTTGGTACTACTAGGACTTATAACATAAGATCTATTAGTGAACAGGCATGTGTCAAAATAAGGGTCTATTGGTGACGAAGTAGTAGTTAAAGCAAGGGTTCTTTTGGTGCTTGGGTCTTGAATACTTTACATAGTACGCCTCTAAATCAGGGTCCGTAAATAAATATTGGATAGTGGATTTGGTGCCACATTGCGTGTTTAAAAGGGACAAAGTAGTACACTACAAGCTCTTCCTGACCAAAGAGGACATCAAAATGAAACTTTTTTGAAACTGTTTTGAATAATATCAAAAAAAATGGTAAAAATCATGATTTTGCCAGCGTGTTAAATTATGTATCTAAAAAACTCCAAATATGGTGACTATTAAAAAAATAAAAGAAATGTTAGTACAGTAGAATCATCTAATGAACAACTATGCCAAGTGCCCAAATGCATTGTAAATTGAAGAAACAACACTGGAAAGATACTGTCATCAAATATTACACTTTTGGTCTCAAATAAAAAATAGAAACTGAGAAATAGGCGGAAAAAAATATTTGTTTTGGTACTTAATTAGTCAATGAACATAACAGTGGTCATTGGCAGACTTAACCTGCTTTCCCTAAACCCTAGTAAAAGAAGTTGTAATGGCTGATTCTTAGTCGGGGTAGTTTTTTTTTTGAAGATACCCATAAACGAAGGCTAAACTCGTTGCTAAGGAAACAAATATTATTATAACATGGTAAATTAGCATTTTTCAATTTTTCATGTTGAAATGCTAAAAATGCACAAGCTGAAAAATGATTTCGTTAAGGCGACGAAAAAAACCCCGTTTTACGGCGAGCAGACCTTTCAAGTAGGGTCGGTCGGTCGGGTGCGAATTTTTTTTTTTTCTTCCTGGAGGTCAAAATTGGCCTAAAATAGCCCCAAAATCTGAAAAATCAGGAGGAAAAAAATGAACATTTTTTACAAGCAAAAAAAATTAGCCAAAATTGATAAATTTGAGCTAAAAACAGGCTGATTTTACATGATTTTTGGAAAAACTAAAAAAAAAAAAAAAAATTTGCAAAACTGAAAAATCAGGGTCGGTCGGGCCCGTAAAACTTTTTTTTTTCATCGCCTAAGGGAAAAGCATATTTGATTAGGATCTTTCTACCTTAAAATTCAGCCAATTTGATCAATTTCACATGCTTTTCCTGGATGTAATGTTTAAAAAAATGACGATATGAAATGTTAAAAATATGATCATTAGTAATCTAAAGCATCATTTTGAAGATCATAGAACATTAGAACAATGGGCCTGCAATCATGTTTCTGAGCTTAATTATCATTGTTGTCTGCATCATATAAATTACAAGTCATTGAATTTGAAATTTGAAAACAAGTTCCTTAAATTAGGCCATGAGTCAGATCTACTCTAACCCTCTGATTTTACAGTCTTCATTTAAATTAAAAGCAATTCTTATTTGGATAATGCAACACTATGTTTTCATAATTAAAAAGATACAAACGAAGATGCAATGTTTTAGCAGTAATGGAAAGCAACCCTTTATTGGACCTACAGAATAGAAATTTTATAATATGTTGTCAATGTTTGTAAAAGAAGAGCAAAATGCTTGATTTTGCATGTTACCTCACACTGACAGTCAGAACATTTACAGACTTGGCACGATCTAAACATTCAATATGTTAGGTATATGGTATAGGCTATTTTAATAATAATAAAATAATATAATTTTATTCTTGTTTTTAGACATTTTTAAGCACTTGAGTTGTTTATTATATTATGCACTTTTCTTATAACCTACGCGCGTGCTCCATCACACTACGCGATACCGCAGGATAGCACTGCACTGGCCGATCAAAGGCGCAATAAGTAACAACAGGTGTGATCCAATTTTAAAATCTGGGGTAGTTCATTGAATACAATCTAGCCAATCTTTTTAATTGTTTACTAATAGCTTCTAATGGTGGCTTGCAAATGGGGGGGAGGGGAAGGTGTTAGAATGAGAATATGTTTTGAGTTTTAGCCTCTGCCTGTATCTATCATGTCTGTCCCCTTTGTACTATGACAAAAACACCTAATGACAGACATCGCCGAGGCTAAACCAATCCCTTTCAATTCCCTCTAATTACAAACATGTTTTTGCCATAACTCCAGAATACCAATCTGATCAGTATCAAACTGACGTTTTGTAATATTGGATTTTGAATCTTCTTTGTCTAGGGGTCAGACGATTCATTCAACATCCATAACATAACATTATTTCTATCCCACAATCAACATTGGTATAAACATATAGACATACACTGCTTATGTTATATGAAACTTATTACTGAGTAAGCCTGATCCGGGGCCGCAGTCGTCACCATGATATATACGCTCCTAACAATGACCACTTGTTTCTCGACTGGGCAGATTGGGACATTCAGGGGTTCACTCTACTCTTATGCGACACTGATTGGAGTTGTGTCTCTCTGTACACGGTACCGACCGGTTAAACTCCCCACTCCTAGGCCGGGATGCTTTCAATCATGATCCATTTGCTCACTTCCACGTGAACCATGGAGGAGATCGATATCTGTATTTAATAATAGCTTGTTACGATTAACTCCAGAATTGGCCGCCAAATGAACCCCAGCAAGTGACCCACTTGTATTCGAACCCAGGGAATTTTTTTGGTAATTTTGCTCCACATGGAATCACCCCAGGCCACTCTCTCTCCGAGTTTTGAGATTTAGCCAATTTTAATGTTCCCGAGGTCCTGTCTTTTGTATTTTATTGTTCTAAAGCTTCACTTATTTTAGACCAATACGCACCCTACACCCGTGCTGTGCGAATTGAGATGTTTTTGCAATGAAGCCAGAAAATGGCTCATAATCAGAAATTTGAACTGAAGTATGGGATTTTGCTCTACAATTGTAGTACAAATGACTCATTTTTTGCTTTTTTCTTGAAATAATGCTGTACACCAGCGGGTGTTTGTTTGAATCAATCCCAGGATGCATAGCAAATGTTCGCTATCCCACATGTACTACACACATATCAGTAACTTAGGGTACTGACAAGTGTGCCAAAAGTCAGATGACCACAAGACATTTCATACATGCTAATTCCCTACGTCTAATGCTTTGTGGGCGAAAATGAGGTTCAATCAAGGTTTGTACTTGTTTAAAGAATAGATTTTTTATGGGGTCAACATGACCCTATTGAGGGAAATTTCCCAAAACTGTGCCTGTGGATTGACTTCAAAACAAACCAAAAACCCTCTGGCTGTACCAATGCAATCAATTATATGCGGTCACCCCAGGTTTCGCGATCACCTTAGTTTCGTGATCACCTGGCATTGAAATGACCCTGATGACCTTTACATTTTCGGCATCACAATCGACCCCCACCCACGAAGTTTCTGTCCTAACCACCGTTTCCCCATTGGACCTACCTTTGACCTTGAATGACCCGATGACCTTCTGATCCACCACCCATACAGAACTCAGTCTTTGGACGGTCAAGCACCCCACCCGCCAAGTTATTTGGGACGTGCAAACCCTAGTCTCCAAGAAAATATATGCGGGCGACAGACACATGCTACTGACGACAGACCACCGCGTCACACCTGTATGTCACATTTGTGATTGTGTTACATCTGTGTTTGAACTTGCCATAGTATGCACCTGATTTAAAAAAAAAAAAAAAAGAGAATATTGCTGATATTTATAAGGGTTTTTGTCAAGAGCATGAAAATGTTAGTAAACTTGCAAAGATTATTTTCATCAGTCCACACTGTGTGTAACCAAATAATAAACCTAAAAGAGATTTTACTATTTGCAAGGCATGAGGGTGATGTGTCTCCACCCCTCTGCCCTCCACGGTCCTCAAAATCCAGAAAGCAATATTTTTCTTGCATCCTTGAAAAAGGTGTTTTATGTCAGTAGTGCAAGTTTGTTTTCACATTGTTCCTATCATCTCAGTAGCATAGCTCATGAATTCTATAACCTACTTCAATCATAACCCTAATTCCTATCTAACTCTATCTTAACTCCACTCTAAAGTCTTTTGTAATTCTTACTCCTGACTCTCTATAGCCTCTTGACTAACTCACAACTCCAACCTCTCCTCACATAAAACCCTAATTCCTAGAGAAACCGTAACAACCATACCTCCGACCCAACCTGGAATTTTATGATTCTTATATGAACCTAGTACAAGAATCATTGACAAAGGAATCCAATTTTCTTAGATTGTTCTAATCTAAACTTTAAGCATCCAGCATGTACTTTTACAGAATCCTTGGCTAGTGGTGTACGCCAGGGGTATGGGGGCCTTTCCCCCAAATTTGAATTTGTTGGTTAAGATGAGCCTGTCGGTTCACTAGAAGAATTCCGGTCATGGCGCTTGAATGCTGATGCCGCAAAGTATAGGTACAAAGTTCATGGTCCAAGCATTGGACACGTATTTTCACAAATCATGCATAGAATTAGCCCCAAAGACATTTAAGCTTAACAAACCCAAATTTTCAGGGGCCTTTGCCCCCTGGGCATCCACCTGGTCACTAAGGTGACCCCTGGACCCATCCGTTTTCTGTTGGTTCAGGTTTGACACGGCGCCCCCCCCCCCCCCCCCCCCCCCCCCCCGATCAAAATCCTAGCTACGCACTGCTTGACCTTCCTGAAATTAGCACTTGGCCTTCTCCCCCTAAACACCACCTCGAACACCCCACAAGGGAATACATATGGGCATGCACGTGCGTACAAATCACGCTCATGTATTTTTGACCCAAAAACTGATATGTCATTCGTTGCACTTCTGAGTTATGTCCAAGTGCAATTCATTGGATTCGGGATCTGAAATAATGTCCTTAGAAATGGGTATAGTCAATAGTCACGTCTATAGTCTGCTGGGCTATTTATTCTAACAATGCATTTTCAATGGTTACAACACAATGTATAGCGAGGAACACTATCCATGTCAACTAGACTGACAGCTGAGCTGTGTTGCCAAGTACCGCGATTATTGGCTATTTTTTGAAAAGTGCTTCTCCAAGTGCTATTTTCAGTAGGTTCCGTAGGGTGGGGGCAAATTTTTTGTGCCTTAAAAACCAGTTGGCTACTTTTGCATGCTGACGGAGTGCCTAAACATTTTTTTGCTATTCCATGACAGTGGCATAACAGTAGAGGACCAGTCTGTAGGTCCCATGACCAAACTCTGGGAACAGATTTGAAGTTGTTTTTGAGTTCACTGTTTAGTTGTTGAATTTTTTTTGTATTGGCTTTCTACTTACTTCAGCTGGTTTCCGATATTTTTGGGTAGGGGAAAAAAGTTTAACCCTACTCACCCCCACTCATATTTCATCATAACCCCTAATACCACAATACCACATATTTAACTGCCAATACGACAGGTGAATTTCATGTCCTGATGGATTGTATCGCAAAATCTGGGAAGTATTTGCTAATTGACCCCCCCCCCCAAATAAAACAAAATGCCAAGATGCAACTAGTGAGCTAGTATCTCATTCCCTTGGCACAGTTCATTAGCTTTCATGCACCAATGGATTTATAAAATTCCCCTAGTTTTTTGGGTATGATATATGATACCCCAATCACACAAGTCATGTTCTGTCATGTATGTTTTATTACTAACCCCTGAACTGTGTCCTGGATGGATGAGCATATTGTACTCATAGTGATGGTGCACAGTGTGGTATTTGGAGCTTCATCCTTCTGTAAGACCTCATTGAATTAGCCTCGTCATGAAATCTTCTATGGAGAATCAAAGGGGATTACAAGGATTGTACAGCTTTATTCCTTAAAAAGGTCGTTACTCTAGTATACTCATAGAATGTCTTACACCAAGACAGACCATAATTTCTGGGGTGTTTGCTAGCAGGGGTTCAAAATTGATTTGAGACTGACATAGTCAATATGAATCAATAATATGCATGTCCAATTACTCGCCTTATACTGATCTAAAATGTATAGTTTGTTTTTTTATATAATACTTAAAGGGGTATGAAAACACTTGGCCAAATATGCCCAAAAGGGTCAATGCCACTTTAGTCACTGTCTATTGTTAATATTTCTGATTTTAAAGATGCAAGTGTCTAAATATGTTATCCTGTGTAACCAAGTCAATTTTCAGTGCAACTTTTAATAGAACAAATTATAGTCTTGACCTTGAAATGCAAAATGACAGGTATTTCAAGTTTCAAGGTCAAGACTATAGCCCTCAGTAAAACCCAAACTCTAATCCCAATCCTTAATCCTATCTTAACTTTAAACCCACATGCAACCCCATCCCAACCCTATTCCTAACCCTAACCTTAATTCTAACCTAACCTTAACCCTAACCAAAATTGTGTTCTTGCTCAAAATTACCTACCTACTTAAATGGAAGGTCAACTAGTTCCCAAGTTCCAGACATCTATACTTTGTTCATCACCTAATAGGCAAAAATATTTTGTTTATCTGTCCATAAAACGTAATCCTGTTTTACATGCGTGCCTCCAGGCGGTGGCGGCCATCCTTCAAAATGTCAAAAGAAATTACAGCAATACGGAGTGCAAACCACAAACCAATTTGGGTGCTTTGATCATGGGTGTTCCCATGACCCACATACGACCTCGTCCTCGTTCGTTATTAATACAAAAAAAATCAGAAATAACCCTTCCAGTGGAGTTGATTCTTCATCTCCAACGGTTTTGGAATAAGAAAATATTCCTTGACAACATATAAAAAAATCAGAATTTTTCGTCAAGATATCGCTTTTACGTGTTAAACCAATGGCGACGTCTGAAATTGGGATTTTTTGGCCGCCCTCCCCTGCGTGCCTCTTGCCACAAGCGCGCGCCGCACTGCATCATGCACTGCATCTGCTGCGGTAGTGTTTCTTGTAGTTGCGCTTCCATCAATTTGCAGTTTTAACAGTCTTGCCTATTTGGTAATGAACAAAGTATAGCCTACAACACCAGCAGCGAATTCCTTCAGTTATTAGAGAGGCTTTTCAATTTCCCCCAATACAAGCTTATGATCAACTCCCCGTAGGATTGCTAAATGTTGTGGGTCCATGGACACTATTTTATGTAATCTCGGAAATTTCCTTTGAACTTTGCATAACCCTAAGAGTACTAAACTCAATAGTATCTAAAAGAAACAAATAGGTTTTGGTTAGAATTTACTCAGGTGTTTAAGTTGTATGTTGGGGGGTTGGGGTGCAAGCACTCGCAAATGAAATGGATATGGGGGTAAGGCTCAGGCTTCCAAACCCAGGAGCATTAGGGGTTTTCCGAGTGACAAATTTGCCAAATTTTCCAAACATTTGGGTGTTTGGGTTAAGTTTTTTTTTTGCACAATTTTCTAAAAAATAGCGAGGTCCTTGGGTAAATTTTTTTCAAAATTTACCCTAAAAATAAGGGCTTTGGGTGACATCGGTAAAATTCTTACAAAATACGGGTCTGAGGGTGAATTTTTCAAAAAATCTGGGGTGAAAACGATTCTGAAAAAGGGTCTTTAACCCTTACATACGTATACTTCGCAATGGAGGGTCCCCCCCGATCTGACACTTCCAACCCCCCAGGGGTGGGAGGTGGAAGTTGTCAGTCAACCAAATGCTGCATTGAACCCAGTGTGGGTGAAATGCATGCCATCTGTACTAACCAATGTGACAATAATGAATTTGATGTTACCATTATCTCAAGGGGTAACATGTCTCCTTGCTCTTTTTCAAGGCAATTCCATTTATTTTGACCTAATATATCAACGCATTCATGTACCAAAATTTTAATAGCAGGACTTAGTGAAAAAGCATATTTAGGGCTACTGAAAATATTTGTGTTAATAATTGGTTTTTACAGTTGTTTAACTGTTTAAGGTAAAAGTCTGGAATAAGAAAGTGGAGGAGGAGCGTAGAGGGTTGGTTTTTGAGGGGGAAGGATGCATTGAATCATGTGAAGTGGAAGGAGGGGAGTAAGGGCGGTTGCTGCAGTGTGAGGTGACTCCAGCCCCTCCCATTCACAGTGACAAAACCGGATTTACAACTTAACTACTTCAGGAAGGTGCCATGTTTCTATGGAGTATTTCTAGATGCTGGGCAGCGTGTCATCCCCATGCATATGGAATCTTACTGTCTATGACATAGGGAAGTGCTCTGCATGCTTCTGGAAGGCCTTCACATGCATGTGGAAGGCTGCTGCAATGCATGTGGAAGGCTTCTGCATTGCTTCTGGAAGGCTTCTGCAATGCATCTGGAAGGCTTCTGCAATACACCTGGAAGGCTTCTGCAATCATATGGAAGGCTATCTGCAATGCTTCTGAAGCTCTGCGCAATGCTTCTGGAAGGCTTCTGCAATGCCTCTTGAAGGCTTTCTTCTTCTTGTTGTCTGCAATCCCGTGCATCTGGAAGGCTTCTGCAATGCCTCTGGAAGGCTTCTGCAATGCTCGGGAATGTTCTGGTAGCTTTCATGTCAATGCGACAGGGTGTGCAGGCAATGCGTGCTATGTTACTTTGTATTGGGTAATGCATCAAAACATAGACCATTGAATTCGAGAGTTTTCAAGTCAACTGCATTTCAACTGCATATGTATTACATCACATGAATGTTTTGTCTGTGGCTGAAAGTAATTCTCTCACTAATTTCAGGAATTGTGTTTCTTTGAACTGGAAAATACACCAACCCGACATCGTAATTGTTTCTCAATGTGGTTAATGTGACTGTAACTATAGTATGTTCATAGATTAGACCGAAATTATTTTTTCCCCGACTGTTCCACTTTAATGTTGGCATTTGAAATGTGGAAAATAACCTAACTAGATAAATAATAATAGAACGAGTTTTTGTGTGTTCAGCTGGAAGGTTTTCTGTTTTAGGTTAGTAACTGGTGAAGCATTTTATCTTAAACTTACTGTCTGTTCAACTGGTAGAGAATGGTTAAAGCAATAATGAGACATTTGGGATTTTTGCCTAGTTATGTTGATAATTGGGTGATTTTTGTGAGATGGTGCTATTTCATTTAATAGACAGACAAAAAAAATTGACTTTTCCATTGAAAATGTTGAATTAGAATCTGGGATCCATGATTCAAATTACAAAATCTCTTCTATGACAACTACACAATTTTGAGCATTACTGTTACTACAATTAGGCCTTAGGTCCCATTAGTCTTTTTTCATAAATGTTATTTTGCTGAAGGTCTGCCACAATACATAAATAATAATTTCATAACCAGAAAATGTTGGTTTCAAACAAAGTAACATTAAAGGTGTGTGTTCCGATTGTCTTTGGGACCCTGTGATTTAACCGAAAGTAGTATAAATTTTTATATCAGATGAAAGGCCTTATTTTTCTCATTATCGTTCTGAAATTTGAGCCTTCAAATCCATTTCATTCCCAAGATATAAACAAAAAATGCTGTTTAATGTTAAAACCATCACTATTAGCACAGTATTGAATAGGGCTCTGCAATATGCATTATTGCTTGTACCATCAAAACTGCAAGTTTGTTTCCCACGGTACTTGATGGGGAGTATGTGCAAGTGCCAGGCTCTAATATCAAGTAGAAAACTTTATAAACATAAATTAGAACAGCACTTTTAAAATGTCTGCATCAACAGAATGTATAGCTTGAATGTTTGGCCCACAGACATTAGGCCAACTGAACCGTGTATCTTCCATGTGCACTTTACTCATACAACACACCCTTAATCCGATGAATTGTTGCGAACAATATTACCAGTTTCCTGTTTTTAATTAATTGGGCACCACGAATGTGTTGTGATCTGTCAATAGTTATTATTCAGCTTCAGACGATGGCGGGCAAGCCTCATTCAATATAGCAACTCGCCGAAAATATCAAAAGAAATTACAGCAATACGGAGTGTAAACCTCAAACCAATTTGGGTGCTTTGATGTGAGTCAGTCATGGGTATTTACATGACCCACATATGACCTCGCCCTCGTCCGATATTCATTCAAAAAAATCAGAAATAACCCTTACAGTGCAGTGGCGGATCCAGGATTTTTGGAACGAGGGGGCGTGGAATTGGCTGCCAATAACACAGCTACAATGGCACCGCAGTGCCCTGTTGTGTGTGCGGGAGGGGTGTCCCCCTCCTGTGTGCTGTGGCGGGGGGGGGGGGTGCTGCAGGGGTTACCCCTTCCCGAATTGAGCGTCGAAAAACTAAACTTGGATTATCAGTTGGAAATTGGAAAGTTTTTTTCTTGAAAATCTTGGATTATCGAATAAAAATCTTTGGAATTATTGATCCCAAAAACCTGAATTTTGTCGAAAATCCAAATTTTTTCGAATTTTTTTGGACATCGAGTGTTATATACTCTCTAAATGTAAACGAGTGGAAATAAGCCAAAAATCAAGATGGTATAAAAACTCGATGATTTAAGCTGTATCTTTATCAAGACAAGTATCATATAAAATATAGAAGAGAAATGGTCAATACGAGTCGGTAGAATCATGGTCGAGTTTCTTTCCTGCAGCTGTAATATCGATGAATTAGCAATGCAGATTACAATTTGTAGCTATTTCCTCTTACAAAAATCACGCACACGCTTAATAATGAATAATCTTAACTTCTAGGATAGGCAGTTTTAACACCTGACCCGTTTTCTTCTTAGGGTTTGTTTTCTTTTTTCTCTTCAACAAGGGGGCGTGCTCGGCGCACGCCCCTATGTAGATCCGCCAGTGCAGTGGAGTTGTTTCTTCCCCATTTTGGTCAACCAACATTAATTTTACACAGTACTCTATGGGCTTACAAAATCACGTTTTGGCTCTCGCATCAAAACGGATTGAAATATTGGCGCGGAACTTTACAGATGGGGTTTTGGAGTGAAGGCCAATCTATCAAGATGAAAACTTCATATCCTTAAATCGGGCCATCCTCCTTTAAACCAATGGAACCGTCTAAAATTGGGATTTCTTGGCCGCCCTCCCCTGATTCAGCTTATCAAAGTACAAAGTCACCGTACTCAAAAGTTTTGCTGGGAGTGAAATCCAAGAGTAAAATTCAAAAATAAAGGGACACATGGATGTTTTCTGAGGATACAAATTTCTCTAAATTTGCACTGATTGGTTGTAGAACATCTACCGCGAATATTTCAAGTTTATTGGACAAACAAGATAGAACAGAAACCAAAAAACTAAGTTTTAATTTATCGCTTGCCCTGTTAAGAAAAAGCATTCTTGTTAAGTTCTCAACCATAGCCGAAAAAAATATTTTTATATAAAGACATTATTTGCACTTATTTCACCTAAGGTGTAATATTTAGCACATTCACTATGAGTTTACAATTGCTCAATCACCAAGGACGCGGTTCAGTGCCTTGTACTTGTACTGCATTAGCATGAACTGACCTGTGTGATCCTGGATCATATATCATACAAAACCCAGGTGGTGTATTTTCTAAATACATTGTATGAATGAAAGCTACTGAACTTGCCAAGGGAAATTTAGATTTTACTAGCTCAAGTGATTTGTCAAGCATTCTAAATATGAAAAAAAAATTAAAAAAAAAATGAGGTGTAATTTTTCTTTGGTCCTATTTCCAAAAGGTGTTTAAAATAACTGTTTAGGTTAAACAAACGTTTATCTCTGAAATAGTGTGGACAAGGGTAATTTTTGAACTACGGTGAAACCATTAAATTTGTCCTATACAAAAGAAAATTTAATAACGTTTCTGTACTAACAAACGAACATAATCTAGATTCGTTTAAAAAAATAACCGGTTTTTTAAAAAAAAAAAATCAAACAAAACAAAAAATTTTTTATTATTATTATTTACCTTTTAATAATTCTTACTGTCCAACCTCACGACTCAAGATACACGATTTTTTTATTTTAACAATTGTTATCGTTTTTGGAATCAACCCTTGTGTGTTTATTATCAGAATCAAGGTCCATGGCCCGATCGCATATACTTCGTCCCCAGAAGCCCCAGATTTTCCGGAAGTGGTCACCATTTTCGTACAGAATGAACCTACTATTTTTCTTCGCATTTACCCTTTGAAATCTTAGAGTGAAAGGATGTTTTGTTTGGAAGTTATGATCGAAAATGCCGCCCCCATTTTGGTCAACCAATATTAATTTTATACAGTAATCTATGGGGCTTACAATCACGTTTTTAGTTTTTCGCATGAAAACGGTTTGAAAATCGGCGCGAAACTTTACAGAATGGGTTTTTTGGAGTGAAGGCCCAATCTATCAAGATGAAAACTTCCACTTAATCCTTAATTCGGGCCATCCCCCTTTAATTAAAGCATATAATATTTAACACCTACCCAGTGCATTTACAATACATTTATTAAAGGGGCGTGATCCAAGCCTTGTCTCCTCCCCGACTTACCTAAAAAAGATGAGATTTTCATATTCATACCTTCTGACCGTTAACATTAGTAATCCCATGTGTGCCAAATCTACGTGCAATGCGGGGGGCATCCCTGTCTATTAAAATTCACAATTTTTGGTCCCCCCCCCGCCAACTTTTTGTTGGGAAGGGGACTATAGAAATGTAATTCGTCGTGTGTGTGTGTGCGTCCCGCGGAATATCTTTGGAACTAAGCAAGAGTGGAATTCCCATCTTTGCAACATAGATATCTCAAGTAGGCGGTGGGTGGATCGGCAAGTGGTTCATTGACATGGGTCCCCCAAAATGTCCAATGTGGTGTCAAAAATATGTCATAATGGGACCAAATAGGGCTAAATCGCTATAATAACAACGTTGGTCAAGACGGTATCTTTTTGATTGGATCAAGTAATGGGTTCCGTCTTTCGCACCATATAGATGTCACTCAAGTAGGCTGCGTATGAGTTCGGAGGAGGGTCTGTTGCATTGGTCAAAGGTCAAATGGGGTCAAAAATACGCAAAAATGGAGTTAAATTGCTACAAAACCTTATCTGTGTGTGGTAGATGATGAAACTTGGTGGGTGTGGTCACTGTCAGTGCCAAAAGGTCTTTCAAGGTCATATGCGAGGTCCTCCAAGGTCAATCAACTTAACATGTGGTAGATGATGAAAATTGGTGGGTGTGGTCGATCATTCAGTGCCAACATTTTGAAGGTCATTTCAAAGGTCCCTCCGAGGTCATCCAAGGTCAAATTACTTAACATTTGGTAGAGGATGAATTGTGGGTGTGGACAACTTCAGTGCCAAAAATTTTGAAGTCATCAAGGTCCACTGGAGGTCAATCAAATGTCAATCACTAAACATGTGGTAGGAGGATGAAAATGGTGGGGTGTGGTCAACAGTCAGTGCCAAAATTTTGAAGGTCAAATTTCAAGGTTCATCAAGGTCAAATCAATTAACATGTGGTAGGAGGATGAAAATGGGTGGGTTTTTGGTCAACATTCAGTGCCAAAAATTTTTTTTTTTTTGAAGGTCATTTCAAGGTCATCCGAGGTCATCAAGGTCAAATCTATGGTCATTTCAAGGTCATGTGGTGGTCATTTAAGGTCAATCAATAATCATGTGGTAGGATGAGGATGAAAACTTGTTGGGTTGTCACATTCAAGTGTTGAAACTTTGGAATGTCTTCTCATGTCATGTGGGGTCATCCAGTAAAATCACTTAACATAGGGGAGGAGGATGATACTAGGTGGGTGTGGTCAAAATTCAGTTGCCAACATTTTGGTAGTCCTTTCAGGTCATTCAAGGTCCAATCTTTGCACATGGTTGTATGGTCATGAACTTTGTGGATGTGGTCCAACATTCAGTGCCAAAATTTTGAAGGTCATGTGGTGGTCACTCAAGGTCAAATCAACTAATCATGTGTTAGTGGAAGATGAAACGTGGTGGGGGTGGTCAGACATTCATTTTTTGGGGGGAGCCAAAAGATTTTTGAAGGTGGTCATGTCAATGGAAGAACAACAGTCGTCTCAGAACCACTTATTTCCTTCACAATCTTCAAAGATTCTTAAAATTATTGCTTCTTGTTCTTTAGCTAACGCAACTGGGCGGGGGACCTTTGTGGTTCGAGAACCGCCTTGTGTATTTTCTGTCCATAAACGGACAGAAATTATAGCACAGTGGCCTATGGGACCGTGGGAAACGAGCATTTGCTCATAACACAAAACCGCAAAGTCGGGATCAACTCAAATTTTGTGACTAAGCTTTTCTCATGGATATCTAGTGAACAATGAACAAAACAGAAAGTGCTGAAATCACGAAATGCACCTTTAAGTATACAGTACTATATCATGGTGCAGCTGGAACATCACAGTATGGTGATACTTAACAACAGCATAAATTAAATAATTGTGATAATGGTGCTTTGTGATCTATTGTGTCTGAAAAAGGAAGTTTAAATTGCAAATGATCTCTTTCAATGTCAGCTATTTTAAAGAAGTAATTCTGTTTAATTCCTGAGTGTTTCACATCTATCAGTGGTGGTATTAGTCATGTTACATTATGTGATAAATAGGCTATTGAAACTCAAAAAGTACAAGTCGCTCTTTTAGAAAATATGATGCATGTTTGTCTTGAATTATAAGATCAGAGGACAGTGACTGGATATTGAGTGTTGGTTGGTTTTTGTTGCTTTGATTAAAATGAAGGGACTGGTGTATACTGATTATGTGAGATTTTGACCACCACTTATACTCCTGGAGCATATGTTGCGGCAATCGTTTCAGAGCAGAGCTATTCATTATTTTGGGTGTTGATCACAATAGCAGTATCGATTTATTCTGTATAGGTTATCAAGGATTAGAATTGCAATTCCGGCACCGCAATCCTAGCTGGTCTAGTGGTTAGATACCTAACCTCATTGTACAGTGTTCTCAGGTTCCAATCTCCCTCTGCGTCTTTTAAAATATATAAAATGTTCATATATAATTTAGAAAAATTCTAAGTCCAAAAGATCAGGAAAACCAATAGCTGCCCTTTGAGGTTAGTGAGGGAGACCTGCTCCTGGAGCATGGTTGGTGGTCAAAAACTACCGCGTGCAGTGTATACTAGTCACAACTACAGAGTTAGAATAATAAAAGTCTAGAGGTCGGACGTCCATCTTGAATTGGCGAGCTCAGTGGTGGATGCTTAGATGTTTACCGCCCAAGCCCATTACAACTAAAACTTACGGCACGGAAAAATGCACTTTATCGTTGATTTCGCCAGGCGACCCTCGAATATAAAATGATCCTTAGATATTAAAGAACATCGTCAGGCATGTGGTTTTTTCAGAAAGTTTACCGTCGCAGAGATCAGGCACGGTGTTTTTGCAGATTTCCAAAATGGCTTCAAAAATAGTGTGGGCTATAGCATGTTCATAGTTGCTACGGAGTTGCTATGAAGAGTGTGACGTATTTAACACAGAGTAGTAGTACACAGTTGTAATATTTTAATTAGTATGGAACTTTGACCTCGATATGTGCGAAAATAGCGTCCTCCTGCGAGTTTGTTTGTATTATTGGTAATCAGCGAAAATAAGCATGTTCATGCCCATCCTAAAGAAATAACAGGAAACAGTCCAGAGGCCTTGGTCACAACAGCATTATGCAACTTCTTGGGGCTTTTCTGTTTGAAATCCATACTCCCCTTGTTAATGACTTTATCTGAATTGTCCACAGATTGGTGCGTAGTCTCTAGGGACTCTGTCTAAATAAAATTTAAATAAAATTAATTAAGAAATAAACTTCTTGTCTTTTCTGCAGCCCCACGATGGACTCTGATGAAGAGGAAGGGGAAGGTGAGAGCGCAGATTTCGACGATTTCTATGACGATACAGCAGGTAAACAAAGAACTATATTTTATAAGCAAAGTGAGAATTTTTAATTTATTGACAAGGGAAGGATTTCATACTTTTTCTCATCTGGAGTTATATGCAGGTCTGAAATGCCTGGCTTTCAGCAAATTCGCAGCATTATAATAATTAATTCTTATAACACATGTATGACATATCCACCGAAGTGCTCAGGGCGCCGCAGCAGTGAAAATGGATGAAATCCAACTCTGACTACCATGTACATGTTGGGCGTTTGTGACAACAGACCATTTTCAAAGGGGGTGTTGCTGGCAAAACTGCCCATTTGCCGATACAATTTAAAAAATCTAAAGGGGGAGTGAGATGCAATTTCACTAGCACAATACCATTAAGAAATGTCAGTCCTCATATATAATGCCCTCCCCCCCCACCACCACCACGATTTAGTAGTGATTGACGCCCCTGCATGTACAAGGGAATCAGTAGGAAGAGTCATTTTGGACAAGGTCATGGCCTATGGATGTGGCTTCTAGTCCAAGATACAGGAAGTGAACCTGTGAAAGTGGTACAAGTAGTCACGGAACCTGTGTCTATCCATACCTAAGGCTCTGATTTTCACACCATTTTGTGGAAATTTTAATCATCTTTAACCCCAAGTGCATGTTACCAAAATCCTGAAAGTTTTCACTTACAAGATTTGAGACACCCAGTAAAATATAGACAATTTGAGACTTATTTAAAGGTGCATTTTGTGATTCCAGCACCTTCTGTTTTATTCATTGTTCACTAGATACCCTTGAGAAAAGCTTATTCACAACTTTTTAGCTGATCCCGACTTTGCGGTTTTGTGTTATGAGCAAATGCTCGTTTCCCACGGTCTGATAGGCCACTGTGCTATAATTTCTGTCCGTTTCCGGACAGAAAATACCAAATTGTGAATTTCTTACACACACGATCAAATTTGCACATAAGATGGATTACAAATTTGAACGGTTCAGATGATATGAAAATCTCAACTTTTTTTAGGTAAGTCGGGGGGACGAGGCTGTGGATCTCAAAATGCCCCTTTAAGAATTAAAGTTGGTCCAAATTTGTGACTTATTAATCTGACCAAAAATTTGTCTATAGGTATCATCAATCCTTAAATGCATGGTATGTGTCACCCATATTTAAACATAGGGTTTGCAAAACTGTAATTCTAATATTTTGTCCAAAAGTTGGTCAACTGAAAGATGGAATTGCCTTTTCTTCAAAATCTTGAGTTCTTAAAGGGATGCCACAAGGAGATTTTCTGACGGTACAATTTTATTTAAATTTGCACTTGACTGGTTTAGAACACCTACCGAGAACATTTCAATGGTTTATTTAACAAACAAGTAGAAAAAGAAACAAATAGTTTTGAGCTTGCCTGCTGTTCTAATCTCCTTCTAGAGAAATATGTTAGTGTGCTGACAGAAAATACTAAATGATCTTTTTATTTAAAGGTCCATGGCACCGATCACTTAGCCTCGTCCCCAGGGACCCTAGATTTTACCGGAAGTGCGCAAAAATTGTGGTACCAGAAAGAACGCTACTATTTTCGCCATTTACCATGTGAAATCTTGGGCTACCCAGGTGTTTGGTTTGGAGGTTATGAGCAAATGTGAGTCATTTTGGTTCGACCAATATCAATTTTACACAGTACGTCTGGGAGTTACAAATCACTGGTTTTTAGCTCTCACGTCAACACAGTTTGTTTGAAATATCGGACGCGCCGAAACGTTACAGAGGGGTTGGGGGTGGGGAAGGATCCATTGCTATCAAATGAAAAACTTGATAGGGGACTAAGGGTCAGCCCCCTGTAATCCATAATCTAAAAAAGGAAACAACAAAAACACAAGTTTTCAACTGCCTGTGTTCTATTGCTCTCCAGAGAAGTTATGCAAAGGTGCGTGACAGAAAATACTAAATTAATCTTTTTAATTTCATTAAGGATGGGGTTTTCTGCTTCATGTTTACTTCGGCGTGGTATAAGCATTCTAAACATGAAAAAAAGATTTAAAAAATGGGGGCATATTTGACTGAAAATGACTGTGGGCGCTTAGTGAGTAGAACATTAAATTCTGAAGGATAAATTGGACATGACAAGTCATGGTCCTCTCTGGTCTTTTTTCACCACCACCTCATCCACACCTTTTCCCATCCAACCCCTACCCAAGTTCAAAACTACCACCCAACCCCCTCCAATTGTCTTATCCCACCCCCACTCAGGGGTAAAGATTTTCAGCCATGACATTGAACCCTCCCCCACCTTCCCATCTTAGTTGGACCCATCCTCAACCATTAGGTGAGTTTTTTATTGCAAGGTTAAATTGACAAAGAAGTAGGCAAAAAAAAAAAGTTTGTCTCCAAAGAAATTGAACAATGCAAATGCAAAATGTTTTTTTTTTGATAAGACAATATGCGTGGGGGGGGGGTTGATTTGCGAAATGCAGGATTTATAAAAAAACTAATTGGATTGTTAACCTTCTTTTTCATTTTTTCGGCTGAGTCGCAGCCAAATTGTATTTTTTTTCTGAACATTAAGAAAAAAATTGTTCGAGTGAGCAAAACTTTAAAAAAATGTGCTAAAAAGAACCAATTTTAAACAAAAGGCATGCAGAGACAAACTGTTTTTTTTCGGCCTAATAGGATCTCTCTTTTAGTACACCACAAAATGATAATGGGTGCAGCACATAGAAAAAAAATAATCTTTGAGGTTGTGACACTTTAAAAGGGCGGATGGTCTGTCGGATTTAAGTATATGAAGCAGTTAATCTAAAAAAAATTGGTCTTCACCACAAAACCCCAGTCTGTAAAGTTTTGCGCTTGAATATTTCAAATCGGTTTTGATATGAAAGCTACCAAATGTGATCTTGTAAACCCATATAGTACTGTGAAAAATTAATACGGTCAACCAAAATGGGGCAAACATTTGTGCTAATAACTTGCAAACAAACGTCCATTAGTAATAAGATTTACAGGGCCAAATGAGTAAAAATAGTAACTTTCTTACTGACCCAAAATTTTGACCACTTCCAGGTAAAAAGCCGGGGGTTTTGAGTACAAGGCTTGTAGCGATTTCGCCATGGCCCTTTAATAGATTTGCCAATGTTAGCTAATGTTAGCGATTAATCATAAAACTGCACACTATCGCCCCAATGTGGTTTAATGGTCTGTGTGACACTCAGAAAGTATTTGTGCGGCGTTGGTAATCCCACCCACCTATATAATTTTCACACTACCACAACATAATACAACATATATAATTATGATAGTAGTGATTCACTCTATTTACTCATCATGCAGGATTTTTAGGCAGACCAAAGTACAGCCTGTCATTGATAGATAGGCATGAATACTATTAAATTTCCAGGGTGTAACCGAAAAGTATACTAGTGTATACAGAAATAAACTTCCAGGGTAGATCGAATTTGCAAGCATGATTAGAGCATGGTCCTATCTTTAAAACCTTTATCAGAGATTTTTCTTCAAAAATGTAAACCAACTATGCACTCAATTTGCTCTCTCAAAAGTAAGGTTTGTTCTGTTATATTGGAAATTGGGGTATTTAAAGTCCCATGGCAAGCGGTGGGTGGTGGCGGCCAAGCTCTCATTATAGCAACTCACCAAAAATGTCTCAAAAGAAATTACAGCAAATGAGTACAAATCAATTTGCGGTGCTTGATGTGGAGTAGTCATGGGTGTTCCCACGACGTACATACGACCTCGTCCGCGTTATTAATACAAACAAAAAAACTAAAAAATTAAAAAAAAAAAAAAAAAAAAAAAAAAAAAAAAAGGTTTTGGAATAAGAAAATATTAATTGGAAAACGTGCATATTAATAAAAAAGTCATAGTCTGAATTGTCTTTAGTAAAGCAGTTAGAGTTGTAATGTATTAAAAAAATCGGAAACGTATGAAAGGTGGAGTTTCTGTGGAAAGTACTTAACCTTTTGGTACCCAGTAAGTGTGACTGACTATGCAGAAACCTAGATGCATTTTTCACTGGGATTTTTCCCAAACAGACAAACTTTTGGTATTATGTTTCACTACAATCATTTGTAAAATACAAATCTTGAATGAGTTCACTACTGAAATTTTTTATGGAATTTATGAATTTATAAAAAAAGAAAAATTAAAAAAAAAAAAAAAAAAAAAAAAAAAAAAGAGTATTAAAATAACGGGTCCGCGGGCCCTTGCGACTCAATTTTGTCTCTGTTCTTATCCTCTGCTCTTTCAGTCCTCCGAGCTCTATCCACCTTTCCTCCCCCTCTTACTATCCATGATTTCTGCTATCAATCTCTCGGGCTTGACTTGTCTTCCTCCGTTTTCCTGGTCATCCCTACTCCCCCCCCTACCCTTCCCCGACTCTAACCACTCTTCCTAATCTTTACGTTACTTCGTTTCCCCTACTCTACCCGGATCGCTCCCGCTCGTTGTTCATCCTTTTATTTCGTGTGCCTTTCTTTATCCGTCAGCTCCTCCTCCCGTCGTTAATCTGTGCATACTCTACGTCGCCTATATCATGCCTTCCCCATCGTGCGCTCCATTACCCGCCCCCCATGTTTACTTTAAAGTTTATTCTTTCTCTCTATCCTCCCAGTCCTCTGCCTTTATCGGAGTGGCTGTGCACTCCCCTTCACCTGATGATTGTGATCCTTTTCGCTCATCCGTCTTGCTCGTGGTACGGTCGGGAAAAAGTGAGAGAAAGGAAAATGGGTTTCGTTGCATCTGGGCCGTCAACAAATATTTTTTGGTTTCGCGCAAAATGAATCTCCATTGTGCGTTTTCATGCATTTGGGACGTCTTCACGGAGAATGGACGCGATGCGTTTCGTTGTCATCTGGGCCGTCTCACGGAGAATGACGCGATGTAGGTTGATTGCATCGGGCCGTCTTCCGCGAGAATGACGCGATGAGTTTGATTGAATCTGGGCCCGTTGATTATGACTGGAAAATGATTGCGTGCTTTTCGCTGCATTTGGGGGGCCCGGTCTGCCCGCGAGGAAGGAAGCGCGCAATGTTTTCATAATTGCGGGGGGACTTGACAATGTACAAATGCCCATAGAACCAAATTTCGAGTCGATGGGTGATAGCGGCCCAAAAGTTTCGAGTATTAGCGATGGGAGTTGGGTTGTTAATCATGAATAAAAAGTATTCATGACGTAAACCCCAGGCCAGCGATGACCCGTTAAGTCATAATAGCGCGCCACGCACGCTATGATCTATGAGAGTAAATAGCGCCACTACGAAGGGCCGGGTCGAAAGAGAAGCGTACAAAGGGCAGGCAGGAAGGCAGGGGGGAGGGAGGGATTGGGGAGGGAGGTAGGGAGGGAGGGAGTGGACCCGGGGGGGTAGGGGAGCATTTTCAAGCGATGTTTTTAGTTGCACCTGGGAGTTCCCTTTCGGTAAATTGGCGCGATGTGTTTCGTTGCATTTGGGCCGTCTTAAGGGAAAATGACGCGATGAGGCGTGGGGGGGAGTTGAATGGAGGGGTTTAAGTCTTAATGCGAGTAGGGGAACAAAATGGCCGAGATGCGTGTCTTACGTGCTTGGAATCGGGAAGGTTATGGACTTACTTGATTACTAAAGTTCCGTGTTGCCGGGGAAGACAAATAGGATAAAGAAAACCGGCGAGATGCAAGCAAACGACAAGCTTTGGCTATAGTTGGCATATGGGCAATGTTTATTTGTCATAAACATAAAAAGTAGCAGTGCTTTTGGCTGTGCATGTTGGGACGCTCGGCGGCAAAGACGACCCGGGGTCCTGGTTAGGGTTAATGATGAATCTATAGTATTAGGTTTATTTGATTAACGGATAAACCCATATTAATTTCCCCTCCCATTTGTGGCCTCACAACAACATGTTATATGTGGGGCCTATGTTATCCTGTGGCTTTTGCAGGAGACCAGGCAGGCAGATCATTAATTAGTCCAACCATATCTGCATTAATGCAATGTTAATATGTTCAAAACTTGAAGGTCCGTGGCCTTACTGACTAATAGGGGCATCATCCCACAGGACCTAGAGATTTTGGACCAAAAGTGGGCAAGGTCAATATTTTAGTTTTGTCACTAGAAGAAATCCCTAGTTTTTCCCAAAAACTAAGTTTCCCATTTACCACTGCAAATTTTTTTTTGCAAAAAAAAAGTGTTTTAGAGGTGGTTTTGGTTTGGATCGTTAGCAGTTGATAAAAAAAAGTTTATACCATTTTGGTCAAACACAATTAATTATTAATTCACACGGATTCGATTTGGACCGTACTCATGTTTGTAACATGCTTTAAGGCTATCTCATATAAAACATGGCATTGGATATCAGTATGAAACTTTACAGAAGGGGTATTATAGAAGTTTGTAAATCGGGTGTTTCATTTCGTCTTTAATAAGTAATGGCTCATGATGAGCTCTAGTGCTGTTTAGTTTTATTTGGTATCAACCCCTACTATCAATGCTATAGAAAATGCAGCGGATATGGGACAATAGTAAGCCCCCCTCGGGTTATATTCGCAAGACCAGATTTCAAGCCTGATTTAGTATAGACCACAGTTCAAATTTTTAAAAGTAAATTGGTGTTTTATATGAAAAAAATTATAGAAAATATAGTTAAAATTTCCTTTAGAATGGGTGAGGAAAATTTAATTTAGCAGTTACAGCACAGTGACCATGGGACCGTGAGTGGAAACAAACAATGGCTCATAACACAAACTGCAAGATCGGAATCAAACTCAAAAAGTCGAATAAGATTTTATCAAGATATCTGTGAATGAACCATGCCTGAAAACAGAAGCAAAATGCACCTTTAAATGTTTTAAAGGTGCATTTCATGATTCGTCACTGCTTGTTTTACTTTGGTGAACATTACTAGAAATCTAAGGGAAAAAGAAAAGCTACTCCCAAAATTAGAGTTGATTCTGATCTTGCAAGATCACAGGATTCCATAGGTCATTGCTTTCATTTCTGGTCCGGTTTACGGACCAAAAAATTACAAACTTGCAAAATTTATAACAGATACCATCAAAGGTCATGGTAAGATTGGGCATTCCATGCATGCAGTACTTATGCTGACTTAGAGCATGGTTATAAAAAGTTCAAACTTTAGGTAAGTCAGGGGATGAGGTTGTTTGCCCATTTATCATAATGTGACTGGGATAAAGGCCTTGAGGGGGACAGTCGATTAGGACATAAGGGAAGCGAGGATGAAAGAGAGGAAAGGAAGAAGGTATTAGGGTGTTGGTAACGAATACCAGTGCCCTTCGGGCCCACCATCCCATGACCCGGGGATATCCACTACGGTTGGTGTCGCGGGAATGGAAAGCGACTGTCCTGCCCTTCTTATGTGTCTTAGTTGTGATGACATCAATCACTTACATTCGGGACTTCTTTGCATTTTTTCGAATCAGTGCAAGTGGGGTTTAGTTACCGTACCGTTAATTGGTTAAAGTGAAGCATTTCTTGTGCTTATGTGTGAAAGATACATTTTTCATCTTTTATTTTTCATGTGGTGGCCCAGATTAGCTAATTTAGAAGTCTCAGGGCCAAGTTGTCAGTACCAGTTAAATATCTTGTGACTACCGAACATGTCATTAAAAACTGAATCACTCCCTGACACCTCCTCAAATCCAGGGGGGGTCCAAAAGGGGGCTCTGGCTGAGGACATGTTACAAGAGGGACATGTTAGCAGTGTTACTGAAATGAAGGTGGATCTGTTTTTCAAAACTAATTAGCTAATGCATCATTGTATTATATGTCAGTTCTTGGTTCATGAATTTGACTTTTCAAAGCCCGTCCACTATTACAGAATATTTTTGAAATTGTACCAAAATATTTCCAACATTTCCTGAAATTTTGTTTTTAATGGTTGTTTTTTTTTATGGGTATTTTTTTATGATTGGACCTTAGGTACATTGGCTTTTTGTCCCCAGAGGGCCCTGAACCAAACCAAACAAATGTGGGGTGCTCCACAGCCAAGAAATTAAACGTGGTGCTGGCAATAGAGCAAGTACTACATACCAGTGTAGACAACACCGCCAATGCCATGTTACTAGACAACAACAGGGCCACTGCCCATCTCAACAAATAAAACCACCAATAAAATAACGAAGATTATTCATCATAACATAATTAATTGTACAAGGCCCATCACAACACTCCACGTGATCCATCACAAACAACCACAACCACACCAATTTTATAATTTGCTAGCATCCATTTTCAAACGCTAACTCCCTCATAGTGAGCGAGTCCACCTCAAAACAACCAAACCATCCGCACAGGCATTAGGACTTCACATTCTCCTTCACTAAGTGCCTCTGACTCTATCAAACAGCTCCAATACCAACTCCTCATAGAGCTGAATCTGCCTCAACACAACCCAATACCTATGGAAAATGATTCCTGACTCTACTATTTCTGCCATTTTCCCCAAAAAAAACCGCTCAACAGCATGTCCAAACATCAAGGGCCAACACTGCCAGAACTTGTCATCATGCTGTGACATCACTCCAGCCCACCATGGTACCCACCGGCCCGCCCTGCCTTACACTCATTCTGGCCACGCTACAAACACCCTCGAAGAGTCCAAGCACTTGCGAGGGGCACAACACCCCCACCCTACCACGAATTTTGTCCATTTGGGTGGGTGGGTGGGAAATTTTTTTTCATTCACACGTCACACACGGTTTTGCTCTCTGCCGAAAATTTGAAGGCTATAGCCTTCCGCCAGAAACCAAAACAACGCGATGGGGAAGCCCATTGGCTATCCAGGTTCTGACGTCAACCTAGTGCGCCGCAGCGACTGCACCTCAAGGAAGGCCGACGATGCTGAAAGGGCAGACACAAAGGACAATTTGGTAGACTTCCTGACCCCACCCCCCACCCCAAATTGTGGGGGGGACCAAACAAGCCAGGAGCGGGTCCCTGTGTGGACAAAATCACCTCTGGCCAGACCATGGAGTAGGAGAGAGGAAAGCTCTCCCTAATTGCATTACACAATGCCGATTATCCAATTAATATCACTTGGCAACTCATTGTAAAAGGCATAGACCCAACAGGATGCCAGCTTCTCGGCAGGGAGTACTCTTTTCCATGTTCCAGATCATCGCCGACAGAACTGGCCACGCTCAAGTTGAACAAGATATGACCTGTTGTGCGCAGAAGTTATATCCCCGATGCGCATTGGTTTGTTTACATGTGAGACGAAACAAGATAGTTGAGTCGATTACACAAACAGACAAGCCGAATTCTGAGTATTTCAGGTCCAAAAAAATCGGAGATGAGCAATTTTCCTAAATGAGTTACTTGATTTTAGTTTTATGAAAACTTGGATGTTTTGAACGCCGTATTTCTTAAAGTATGATATTTGAGACGAATCTAACTTGAATTGGGAATAAAATACCTTATCTTAACAATGACACCAACCTTGGCAGTGCCCGGGGAAGTGAGGGAGTGCCCGTTTCTCAAATTGGTCCCGAAGTTGGTCATTATTTACCACAGAATTGTAATGTTAGTTTAAGCAAATAATGGTAAAAATGTGCATTTTGTTATAAAAGCATTTTCAAATTTGGCAGCGAGGGTAGAGAATTAAATGGGCGAAAACAATTGATATGGAACCACCTGCAAAGGTCAAGGTCAATGTCACTAGAGGTCACAAAGGTCCAATTGAGGTCAAAAAATACATTAAAACATGCAGAATATTCCATTAACTCTAACACATCATAAAACATTCCATGGATTTATTTGTGACATACATTTCGACTATATCAAAGACGGTCTTCTTTATTTAAAGGGACACAAGATTTTATGAGGATACAAATTTGTATAAATTTGCGATTGTGTTTAGAATATCAACCGAGGACATTTCGTGAGGCTTATTGAACAAAGGAAAAGAAAACAAAACACTAGGTTTTGAACTCCCCTGCGTCCTGATCGCCCCATAAACAAGATACGCGGATATCTTGTCATGCACAACAGAAAATACAAAAGCATAATGGAAGCAATGCTGTTACGGCTTATTGTCCCTACAGGTTTGATTTAATAATTGGTAAAATTGTTTAAAAAATGGGGATGGGTGAGGGGGCATATTTTGATGGAATGTCCTCTTATCTCTTTAAGCTTAATACATTAACCTAACCATGAACATTTCATGGAAGAGATACAGGGACATAACTCACTGGGGCTACATTTCGGTGAAGGAATTGTTTGAAAATGCTACAAGTCATATCACATTTTAATTGCCAAAAAGCAACAAAAAATGGAAAACACGGATTTATATATTTATACTTGGACACTTTCACAATTTTAAAGGGAAAATCATAGTGATTTGTCCATTAGTAGATTGGGGCATGAATACAGAGATTTGGGTCATGAAGGGGTATAGCAGGTCCAAATAGGCAGGGGTTTAGTATTGAGTTTAGACACACAATACGGCGGTGTGCATTTTAAGGAATCTGTATTTTATGAGCAGATAGCACTCAATTGAGTACAAGGGCCATAGGGTAGAAGAGAAGGAGAAAGCTATAAAATTTGTTCCATTTTGACTGCAAAATCTTAATATTGCTTCATAAAATTTCACCCAATCATGAGAAACAAAAAATTGCATAGCGGCTACTAAAATGATACCAAAAATGTTGTCAAGGGCAACATGTTGTACGAGACCACGCAGACAAACAATCGGGGAGTCACCTTTAGAATTCTCGAGTATCATAGTGAAGTTTCAGTTGTCTTTCGCTGGGCTCCCAATCATAGAGAGAGGTAGGGAATTTGTAGAGTTTGGTCCCTGTAATTAGGCTAATTTTTCCCAAATATAGGATCGAATAAAGGATTTTTGTTGTGCAACGGTTTAATCAAATAAAGCCCAAACACTACTTTAGAACATTTTTATTTTCAGAAAACAGTGGGGGTGCTAGGTGAAAGACAGTAAGGGCATGTGGTGGGGACCCCCCCTTACAAAAAAGTGTGAAATCTTAATCTTGATTCTCACCGTAAATGTGCGATTGTTTGCCTGATACCCAGGGGGCAGGCAAGGTGAACCTGCTTTGCGATGCTATAAAAACTTAATGCATGTCAAAATAGTTCAGATGGTCAAAATAAACACCCCAGGGTGGACACGTTAATACGAGACCTACGGAGGGGGGTCACTTTGTGAGGGGGTAAAATTTGAGTAAATTTGATCAAAGTATATCAGGTTTGGGTTCAATGCAGGACAGGTAATTTTAAATGTGATGTTCATTTTTCCATTTTTCAACATTTTTATTTTTTTTATTTTTTTTATATTTTTCCTGTTTAATCATTAAAACTATATCAAACTTAATCTTTACTTGGAATTTGAAAAGCAAAAACCCCTCATAACCACTACCCGCGTCAAGGGATACGACACGCCGCACAATGGAAAAATTTTTTAAAACGACCCAAATTGGACTGCTAAACACGACGTGGAACCATCTGAACTCACCTGGGGGAGGCCAGCGCGGGACCTCCCCATTCACCAATCCACCCGCTACTCAGCTTGCAATGGCGTGAAAACCTCAGACGAATACGAATTTTTTCCCCACGATGAGATCTTCCAGGATCTCGGCTGAGCCCCGGGATGGCCATTTTTTTCTAGAGGAGAGAGCATTTAGGCTTAGTCATTTTGGTATTTATGTGTCCAGCAGGGGTAATTCTTCTCTCAAAGATAGGAGCAAAATTTTCACACGTCACACTGGCTTGCACTCTGCCGAAAATGCGAAGGTTACAACATTCCCGCCAGAAACCAAACCACCGCGACCGGGAAGCCTTATTGGCTATAAGGTGCTGACGTCACTGAGTGTCGCCGCAGCGCTGGCACTCAAGGCCGACGATGCTGAAAGGGCAGACACGAAGGACAACTTGGGATACTTCCTGACCCCACCCCCAAACCCACAAAGGGGGGGGAAAAACAAGCCAGACGCGGGCCCCGTGTGGACAAATCACCTTGGCCAGGATCAGTGGCAAAAAGTTGTACAATTATAGTTTCAAGATATTGTTTTTTTACTGATTAAAGTGGTTAGTTCACTCCCCGATTTCACTAATAAATAGTGTAGTCTTTTTACAAATCTGTTACAAAAAAAGTGTTAGAAAATATTGGGAATTAGCTTTAAAACGAGCAAATTTTGAGGAACTTGAGGTTTTACAAAATGCACTTTGCTGGTCCTCGCTAATGCGTTCCATGCTGCTTTTACAAAGTTCGCGAGACGCTAGGTGGAGTATGTCTCTATTGAGAAACTAAAGGCATAATGGAGTAAGCCTAAATATTACAAAGGTGATACATTTCATACATTTCTAAACTTGCATTTCTGCAAATTGCATTTTTTTTTTTTGACCCCCACAGGTATGAAATATACCTTTGTCTAGTGTCCTACCCTATTTACTAGCTTTACCAATAGGCATTAGGCTGTTGTGTTAATTGTGTATTTAAAGAGGGGCATATCTGTCACATGACCCAGACTGTGGGTTCATGTGGAGTGACAATAATTCCTCCATTCGAGCTTATATGGGGAGTTTTTGTATGGTGAGTTAAGGACTGAGGGAAAAGTTCTTTTTGGGAGAGGGCTCTTTTGAAATAAGTCGCCATGGATTGCATTGTTACAGAGCACCTGTTCAATTCTTCCATTCAAAGTAAGATTTTGAGAGACTACTTTAGAGCAGTTTTTGGTGCACGGTCATATAAAAACACATGAGCTGGTATTTATGAAGGAAGTCTCACTTTAGACCTGAGTTTAAACCAGGGTTAGTCCTATATGAGTGGACCTTTTTCCTTTTCAACATCTGGAAAGGGTTGCATGTAACGGCAACAGTGAGAAAACTCATGGTTGGGCGCAACCGCCCATCCATGAGGAATTTTTCTCACTTGTTATTTTTCAACTTTTCCAGAGTATGTTTAAAAGAAACAGGTCCACTCTTGTAGGACTAACCTGGTTTAAGTTAGACTCCCTTTTGAATCCAGTCATATACTAGAAATTATTACTTCATGTGTAGCATATGGAGGCAGATTGTTAAATTTCTTGAAATGTTTACGAAGTGAGAGGAAGAGGAAGAGCCAAGCATTATTCAAAAGAAAATGTAATTAGTTCTTTCTTAACTTTACACATCACTCTCGTCTCACTATGCTTTGAATCATACTCGTGGTATCGCATCCCCCTGGTTTGTTAATATAACATGAAGTGCACATTTTCAGCACTATGTCAATTCTTTCGGTCAACTGAGAGTCTCTAATGAGTTGTGTGCTCATTGTTTCGGGAGTCCGTAACCTTACCCATCTGCACACTTTTTTACTTACACACTTTTCATCTGACACCTTTTTCATCTGACACACTTTTCATCTGACACACTTTCATCCTGACACACTTATGAATTTGGAAACCCCTTGTGGAATAAAGCACAGGTTTATCGATCCTGTTAAGGTTTCCAAATTCAGTGTGTCAGATGGGTTCAGGTTATGGAAATTCTCATATGTTCTGGTAAACACCCCCACCAACCTTAGACATTCATCTTAAAATCCAAACTTTATGATATTGAAGTGTAATTGTCCCTGGTTGAATCCTAGGTGCAAATGGTCCCATGAACCACATAATCCGTTTTATCAAAAGTTTCATTAAAACTGTCTCCTTAAAATGTAAAGAATCCAAAAAGTTTATAGTTAAGGCACTATCATGATTTGTAATGTGGAAATCAAAAACAACATCAAAAATCAATTTTTGAAGTCTGTAACCAGTTATAGTTGTTCTAACAAACCCTACAAGTGATGTTATTTTCAACATGTACCCATTTTTACAACTATTTTCCTTTTCCATACCACAGCTGACAACCTACCACCGTCCTTCACCGGACGTTGGCCGTATAACCCCCATCACTACCCGCCGTGAGGCGCATTCCACCGTCGCTACCGGACCCCTAGGTCGCATACCCCCGTCATTACCACGACAGCATAGCATACACACCCTGCCTCCAAACCACAGCCCCTTCCCGAGTGGTCAGAGGATGCGTGGAGGAGATTTTGGCGACATTTAACGTGACGTCTCTAATCCAGTAAGTGTGTTGGCAGTGTAGGTTAGCCTTACCCCCCCTGCAGGAACCACTGAAATTGGTTGAATTTTGCAAAATGTTCTTATATTTGGCCTCAGATTATTCCATTTTGCCCTCTTCCAATTTTCATTATATGGATATTCAGACTTTCATCACTTAATGCAGCGATTATTTTCTTACTCAATATCATCATTGAAGCAGAAATTACTGATTGCAATTGGATTTAACTGCAACTTTTAAATCCTGGGGTTGGGTACCGGGGTTCGGTCAGTGGGCATAACTTCAAAAATACTCAGTCGATCGCCTTAGGATAAGCAAGATTTCTGGTAATTGTTAAAAAAAATACACTAGTATTAGTTTGTAACATCATAATAAAAACAGAAGTCGGGCAAATATTTTGCAGAAAAATGCATGGGTTCGAATGATACCAAATTCTTCAAGTTTGATGGGGTTGAGGCTGATGATCAGGTGGTGTTCCCTTTAATTTTTGGCCCCACAACAACAAAAAGAATGTGTTGTGTGGGCTTATGTTATACCACAGAAGGGCGAGCGAGTTGGTGGGTCTGCGATGGGCAGGTGGATAATCGGCGGATGGGCAGCAAAGCATTAATCCACTCTATCAGACTAATCCGATTACTCAATGAACTTCTAACGTGGCCATAGTGATAGAACATGATGAGGTCATGGTGCTTTATACTTTTTGGACATGGTATGAATATTAATTGAGCTCATTTGCATATTTGAAGCAAAAGCATATACCCACTTTACAAATTACTCAATGCCTTTCTAACGTGGCAGGGTGATAGAACTGATTGTTGAAGTCATGTGCTATAGATACTTTTTTTTGTTGGACAGTTGTAATGATATTAAATAGCCTTATTTGCATATTTTCAATAAAATTTGATTATACCACGTTTGGGGCCCATCTTAATTACGCACATTGTAATTCTGGTTTAGTTAAGTTTTTGAGCCAGGAACTCTTTGGGACATTTGGAAAATGTATTCTCAAACAATTTTAAAACAAAACAAGTAATATGTAGGTGGAAGGATGTGCAATATCTCCATGTGTTAACCACATGACTTCTCTTCTCTAGTTTAGAAACATATTGAGAACAATTACATTGTTGAATCAGCAACAGCGTATTTGGGTCAACCAACAATTCCTGTTAGTTCCCTTGTGTTTTGACATAATCCTTCTCAATCAAAGCCTTATTGAGATTACCATGATAGTCCCTTGCTATTGCCAAAAACTTGACAAAGTTCCTACAGTCAACAAAATAAGAGCCATGCAAAATGTGGAGTATGTTTTTGGTTTTTATCGACCAACACCTTACAGGACACTGTGACAAATGTGGCCATTAAGTACAGTCTTTTGGTGTGTTTATTTGGTTTGGTTTGTTTTTGAACACAATTGTACTTCCTGGTGTCCCTGGATAATATTTCCCTTTGGTTGGTGTCACAGGATAAACATCTGCCTTGGAAGTGGAAAATATTTCCAAGTGTGTGTGGCATGTGTGTGTTGTCACAAACCTATTCACGATTCTGTCCATAGTGCAGTTTACAATTTTTTCACCATTTCAAATGAGGATTTGCAAGTAGTTTTTAAACCGTTCCTTGATTAACCATAACCGACCAGTATATGGTTTCAATTCCGTAGTGTTATTACGTAAAAATGTCATCGAGAAGAAAAAGCGAGGATTGTAAGCCCAAACATAGGTGAATCCTAATTTACTTAATCACTTGACCGCGTCTAGCGAGTTTTCAAATATACAGTGGTCATGGTGTGGAACCATTTTGAGGTCACTGTATTTAAGCTCTGCTTCCAGTTCACAAGGTCAAAGGTCACTTTGGGGGTCATGACCTGTTAAGGCAGGGTCACACCCAGGGTCATAAGGACCACAATGGGACCAATAAAAGGTAGGTTCAAGGGTCAGTTAAAGGTGCAATGAGAGATTTTGAGGCACCCAGATATTGTGTCATAATAGTAATTTCATATGGATTAGACACTCAATAGATTTCTTGCCCTGTATTTGGCTACAGAAATGTCATAAAAAGAGAAAAAAGGTGATTTTGATTTGCCTATATTTCAATATAAAACATAGGCTGAATTTCGTATTTGCCCCTATACGAAATGAGAAATTTCATAATTTTTGTACCAAAGAAACATTTTCTCAGCTTCATCCTTTTAGATGGGAATATTCTTGATGGAAAGCATTACATCAGGGCAAAAAATCAGTACTTTGGATTTTTTTAGGACACCTGATATGTGAAATCTCTCGTTGCACCTTTAATCTTAGCCTGCCTTATTTTCGTCAGACTTCAGGGCATAATATTACACCCTCCATGCACAGCGGTAAGTTCTGCAGGGCATAATTTTAAGCCCTCTGTGATCAAGTGATTTAGTTTCAACCATGATGCCAGATCAATATTTTTACACACAACACAACAATAAAAGGCAAAGAAGACACTTCTCCAGAGGGTGTTTGAATCAATCCCACAATGCATTGCAATATGCCTATACTGTACTGTACAAAACTTATGTCAGTACTTAGGGATAAAAAGTATTCCATAAGTTTAAGAACCACAGGAAATGTCATAATCATGCTAAACATTTCCTAAGTACTAATGGTTTGTGGGTGAAAATGAGCATAGAAGTCAGGATTTTTATGTGTTAAGAATAGGATTTTTGTGGGATCACATGACCCTGTTGAGGTGAAATTTCCCAAAACTGGTGCATTGTGGGATTGACTCAATACACCCTCTGACACTTCTCCATCTGATGTAAAAAGATTAATTAATCTTTATATTTCTATTTTTTACATTCCATCTTGAATAAGATATCATATGAAAGAGAATTACAATTTAGTATAAGTGTTTTATATTTCGAAGTTTAAGGGTTTCTATTTTAAAAGTGCTTTGTTTCCCCCTCCCCCAAAAAATAACAAATATAAAGACACATCAATTAAAAGACCATTCCTGTAATTGACTGTAATCAACCTGTAAATGGCTCAATTCCTTAGTTTATGATGGAAACTACGGCAGGAAAAAAAAGCAAAGGAAAAGACCATGACATGCCAAACTTTCCCTATTCCTCAAATATACATGATTATACTAGCACCGAATTACAACTCTATTTGCTGCCTCACAGGACGCAAAGCTGCTTGTCCCACTTTTGCTTAATTCATTGTGATTAATACTAGAAACAACTTCTATTGCAGGTACTTCCCCTGGGCTGCCAGCTGAGCCAGATGTTGCTAGAATCAATCCACAATGCATTGAAATGTTTGCCTATTCTTTACCTGCACTAGACACATCAAACTTCAGGATAAAAAGGTGGTCGGAAGTTTAAGGGACAACAGAGACATTTCCGATTGTGCAAAAAAATCCCTAAGTACCTAGCGCACTTTGTGGGCTAAAATGATTGTGGAAGTCAGGGGTGGGTTTTTGTGGTTAAGAATAGGATGTTTTATATGATCACAGACCTTATTGAAGTGAAAACAAATTATTTTAAAAAAAAACCAGTGCATTGTGGGATGGACTCAATATATAGACCCCTATCCTCACATATACATGTAACATTGTGAGCTGTAATTACACTTCCACCTGGTCGATCAAAATCTTTGAACATAAAAAATAAATAAATGTCAGTTATTTATATATCCACAGGGTTCCCGACCCTTTTTGCACCCACGACCCAAATTCTATAATGATAAGCATGTGATTCCCATGTAGTTAAAAATTTTGATATTTACGTACCAATAATCTTGTCTTCAAAATTCAGTTTCGTGGACCCCCTTATTATGAAGGGGGGGAGCAAAAATGATCCCCAGATGGGAAGTGCTGATTTAGATGGTGCCTTTTGAACATTTGATCAAAGTACCTTTGCATTTTTTGCTACCAATAAAGATATTTTAACCAGGCAGGTGCTAGTTGTTTAGTTTGAGTACATTTCATATTTTCTTTGAATATTTGAATATTCTTTGAATATTTTCTTTGAGGGTATTTCTCCCCACTTTAAATGCTTGCCATGATATGTAAACCGTTGATAATAATACCGGTCATATTATATATCCTTTGATAAAAAAAACCTTTGTTCTTGGTTTCATATGCTTTTAAATCGGTTCGGTTGATTCGTCACCATTTGTGAAACCTATTAGCGCTGAAAAACTTCCATTTTACTTTCATTGTGTCATTATTTATTCGGGGCATAATGATTATTTTTAAACACAAAATTTTATATCAGTGATATGCTTTTGAAATGAAATGGTGGTGATAGTGTTGGATGTTTTGGGATATAAGAAATAATGGCCAAGTCAAAGGGGCATTCAGCGATTCATGACCCTATATTATCTCCCAAACTTTATTAAGGTGCATTTTGTGATTTCAAGCACCTTCTGTTTTATTCATAGATCACTAGATATCCTTAAAAAAAAAAGCGTTCTATTCCCAAAAGTTTGAGCTGATTCCCGATCTTGCGGTTTTGTGTTCATGAGCAATTGCTTGTTTTCCCCGGTCCCCTAGGTACGTGCTGTAATTTCTGTCGTTACAGACAGGAAAAACCAAATTTGGGAATTTCTTACAGATGCGAAACCGAATTTTGCACGTAAGATTGGTTACACGTGGATTACTAAGGCTAAACGGTTCAGATGATGAAAAATCTCAACATTTTTTTAGGTAAGTCGGAGGCGGACGAGGCTTGGGATCACGAATGCCCCTTAAACTTGCTGACTCAGAGATTCAGCATACCTCACAAATGTGGACTATATTAGACCCCCAACAAAATGTAGTAGTACCGATTTCATAATTTTATCTCCAAATGAGTTGAAGAAAAACCCAATTTATTTGCTCAAAAAAAGGATGTGAATCCTAAAGTTTTAGGGAAATTTTAAGAAATAAGATGGTGGATAGTATTGTTATTTCGGATTTGAAGATGCTTGTGCAGCTGCACACATTCCGCTTCAAAAATTCTTAAAACTCTGTTGATTAATCTCTTACACAGGATGAAGAGATGGGGAGCTGTATGAAGAGCTGAAGGCAACTAGTGATGGGTAAGGGATTGGCGATGTTGACCGTATGTAACAGAGTTACTTTGTCTGCTGTAGGTGGCTCGGCGGCAAAGGCACTGGTAGAAGAAGATGTCATTCAGCAGAGCAACAAGCTACACATCAGGACAGACTTTTGGATACAAAGTAGTAAAGTTTTATTCAATTAAAGGTGCATTTTGTGCTTATAGCACCTCAAGTTTTGTTTATGATTCCTAAATATCCTTGAGAAAAGGTTTCAGTTCTAAAATTTCAGTTGATTTATGACCGGTTGAGTTTGATTGTATGAGCAAATGTCTGTATCACAGTGGCCATAGGTTAATGTGTTGCAGTTTGTCCATTACGGACAGAAAATACAAAATTGCAAATTTCTTCCAGAGTGAGCGACTATTGCACGTAAGATTAGGCACACAACTATACTCGTGCCACGGTTCAGATGATATAAAAATCTCAACTTTTTTTAGGTTAGTCGGGGGATGAGGCTGTGGATCACGAAATGCCCCTTTAAGCTCCACACCTTCTTCCAGCATAAATCAGATGCAGTAACATAACATAAACTGGCCAACCCAAACTAATGAAAATTAAATGTTGCCAGCATGAAGACCAGAACTCAAGTGAAGATGGCTATACAAGAGAACACATGCATTCATACCTAGTGAACCTGGGCTCTAAGCTGATTGGTCAAGGTCACAGATTAAGGAGGCTTGGGCTCTATTATGACTGAATGAGCAGACCAAAAGATGCAGTGCCATGGTAACCTAAACACCTGCACACAGAATAGTTGCATAGACCACTGACCTCTACACATGGATAGCGGGCTGCCGCACAATTGAATGGTGGCCGAGTGTCACAACAGGAAGTTGCTTTTCTACCTTGATAACATGGCGGGAAACAATGCATACACCTGTTGGTTCACATATTCCACACAGATGTTCTATTGTTATACAAAATTCCTTTAACTTTGACAAGGTGTATGCAATGTTTCACAGAATCGGCTTTGATAAAGGTAAAAAATGATATTATGATGTCAATCAACAAAAACATGTTGTGCTTCTGGTATTATTGGACCTCTCAGCAGCATTTGATACCATTGACCATGAGATATTAATTACCCGTTTATCCAAGCGCATTGGTGTCACAGGAAAAGCCTTAGACTGGTTCCGTTCATATCTAAATGGTTGGTCCAGCCGAGTTGACATTGCAGGTGAACTTTCCAATCCGATCACTGCCAACTTTGAAAAAAAAAAAAAAAAAAAAGATTAAGGAGGCTTGGGCTCTATTATGACTGAATGAGCAGACCAAAAGATGCAGTGCCATGGTAACCTAAACACCTGCACACAGAATAGTTGCATAGACCACTGACCTCTACACATGGATAGCGGGCTGCCGCACAATTGAATGGTGGCCGAGTGTCACAACAGGAAGTTGCTTTTCTACCTTGATAACATGGCGGGAAACAATGCATACACCTGTTGGTTCACATATTCCACACAGATGTTCTATTGTTATACAAAATTCCTTTAACTTTGACAAGGTGTATGCAATGTTTCACAGAATCGGCTTTGATAAAGGTAAAAAATGATATTATGATGTCAATCAACAAAAACATGTTGTGCTTCTGGTATTATTGGACCTCTCAGCAGCATTTGATACCATTGTAATGTAATGTTTCCCGCCATATTACCAAGGTAGAAAAGCAACTTCCTGTTGTGACACTCGGCGAAGACTCAGACCCGCTATCATGTGTAGAGGTCAGTGGCATAGACCACAAATGCTAGACTTGCATACAGTCTTTCCTAGCCTTGTATTACACTTTCTTTATGACAAACCATTTCCCTACATGTATTTATCTTACAGTATTTGGAAATTTAACTACTTAGTTCTCCAGGTAGACAAGGATGAGTATTTAGTAATCTTTTCCTGGAGATGGCCAGCGCACGGTAGTGTTGGCAAAAATCCATGTGCGCTTGGCCGGATTTGAACCAGCGACCCTCCGTATTACTAGCACGGCGCTCTTCCCGATCGAGCTAACAAGCTGGGTTGGCAGAGGAGCTATAGATATTATCTATAGGTCTTAGGTTCGGAAGGTGTTCATCGCTTTCCTAGCAGATAGCATCAAAACGGTATATTTTCATATACAATTTTATATTTGTTTTGGAAATTTAACTACTTAGTTCTCCAGGTAGACAAGGATGAGTATTTAGTAATCTTTTCCTGGAGATGGCCAGCGCACGGTAGTGTTAAAAAACCCCATGTGCGCTATTTTTTAGTGGGTTTTTCAACACAAATCCGGCCAAGCGCACGAGTTTTTTCAACACTACCGTGCGCTGGCCATCTCCAGGGAAAGATTAATAAATACTCATCTTACAGTATTTGGTATGAAAAATTGAAAAGAATGTTCAAATTTCCTCCTTTTCTCAAAGTGTACATTGAAGGAAAAGTTCAATTGGGTACCTTGCCAGTATTATGTTGTGTAGCAACTAAATCAACAACTTGCCATACCAGGGGAGGGGCACTCCCATTACAAAGACGCTTTTTAATCTGTTCTAAATTAAAGACCCCAAAATTAGCGCCATGATCTTGGTTTGCCATCTTAAATGATAAATACCAGACACATTGACATTCTGAAATTGTGCCTTGATTTTGCCAAATTTTGAGGCCTTTGGAACCAAATTTTCTTTCAGTTCTTGGAATGATATTTTTGGGGATGGAGCTCAAAGGGGTCAAAGCATGTTACTGTACCATATCAAATATATTGAGCGATTTTTATATGACATACGTACAATTAAAACTCCTTTGTATTATCTATTTTTTGTTGCCTTGTTTTGTATAAAGGTGCATTTCGTGATTCCAACACCCTCTGTTTTATTGATGTTTCACTAGATATCCTTGAGAAATGCTTATTCAAAATTTATACTTGATGGCAATTTTGCAGTTTTGTGTTATGAGCAATTCCTTGTTTCCCATGGTCCCATAGGTCACTGTGCTGTAATTTGTCCATTTACGGACAGAAAATACAAAATTGCAAATTTGTTACAGATACAACCGAATCTGCACATAAGATTAGGTATTGGATTAATACGGCTAATTGTTCAGATGGTATAGAAATCTCAACTTTTTTAAGGCAGGTCAGGGGGACGCAGTTGTGGATCACAAAATGTCCCTTTGAGTGTTTATAAAAGTGACAAGATAACGATGGATAAAAATGGCTAAGATCATTGAAAGGTCAACAACCTCGACCTTGTGCAGCCGCATGCACATTTGAACTTGACCTGGTCGAACTTGCAGCTGGTAAATAGTAGCTAAGTGGGATAATTTGGTGAAAGGTTTAAATTTAGTTGAATAACTTTGCAATGTTGACCCCTGTAGGACCTTTGACCCCACATATCTTTTCCTGTATGGAATTGACATAAAGTTTAATAAAATAGAAATGTTGTATTTATCTTACAGATGAAGATAAGCAGGTATAGGTTCAACACTCTATAGCAGAAGTAACATGAAAAATGCTTATTATGGGGGGGAGAGAGTTGCCCTATCTGGATCTTTTGACAAATCTCAGCCTAAATTTGGGCAAAAATGTATAATAAATTTTGCAATTTTTGCACGCTTCTTGTACATTTCATTAAATTCAAAGTTAATTGAAGCAAATCACCAAGACGACTAACAAATTTTCCCCCCTTTGGCGGGACTACTTGGGAATTTATCCCCCTCTGGTTTGACTACTTTTGTTCACCACTGATGGCTAACTATCAATATTCTCTTGCAGCGGTTAGCTAACAATTTTGGCATTAAAGAATCTGCTCTAGATTGGTTTCAGTCCTATCTGGACCAAAGAACATGTAATGTTTTAGTTAAGGGGGCTTCTTCTGTGTCCGTCCATCTTGAATGTGGTGCCCCTCAGGGCTCCGTCCTTGGCCCCCTTCTTTTTACTTATTACACTAGCTGCATTGGTCAAATTATTCGCAAACATGGCATTAAGTATCATCTATATGCTGATGATGTTCAGTTACTCAGTAAGTTTGATCCTACACAGCCTGGCGATGCTGCCTGCTGTTTGTTTAGGCTCTCTCAGTGCATCGAAGAGTTGCAGTTTTGGTTGTGCA
>JAMKCH010004574.1:0-44058 GCA_023653785.1 Ophioderma brevispina
ATCAATAATCAAGACGAAAAAAACTTACCTGGTTATGTCATAGCACTAAAAAATGGCAAATAGTTCCCCTATTCACTAACCGCGAAAACGTGCACACCCAATGCGAGCGCCGACTGCCTTCGTAATCAAATCTCACAATACTTGATATTTTTTTTACAGGTATATTTCGTATTGACCTATGGGATGTGTGCCAGGCACTGCAGCAAGCACTGTCGCACCATGGACAATCACATTCATCATTGAAAAATGTGCACGTGGTTGTAAACGACAAATACACAGTGACACAAGCCAAAGCAATCTTTAATCACTGATTGCTAAGTATGTTGACTAGTATGGCTTTGAAAGGACTGAGATTTGAACAAAGATTCATTCATGTAGTCCACTGTGATCTTGGCGGTTTATGCAATTTGCAAGACAGATTTTAATACGGAAATACAGGTACTGTTTAACATTCCACTGTACATCTTCTAATATTGAAAGTATTGAGCTTTCTGACAGATTTCCCACATGAACTATGTCGGATTCATTTTTTTCGTTTGATAGCGGTTAGTATCTGTTCCGCAATCTGGCATGAAGCGAGCTCATCTATCTTTAAGGGAACCGTGAGACTGGGCTACGAACGGTCAGACCAAGATCTTTTCGACCGTCCAAGAAAATATAAATATGCAAAGATTGGCGTTATGACCTCAACACTCAGAATCCAAGTTCATAGTTGAGTAAATGAGATTCGTAAACATCTTTGTTACCAGAAAGCTATTAAACAGCAGACTTGACAATGCACAGGTACCTGCCAGACGTCTATCATCTTTACTCCAATGTCATCATGATCAAGCATACTTCCGTGAAAGGCATCACGTCTATAGACGTAGATTCCAATTTCATCTTAAGTGACAGAGCTCGCTTTTTGGTCCACTGGCAGGATGTTATCATATAGGGTCCGCCGAGATTGGTTATACTCTATAATCATTTTTTTTCGTTGTACCAAGAGCTAAGAGTGGACTTACTACACAAAGGATGAGTCGTGGCTACTTTTCTAGAGAACGAAGATGTGAAATGCTCAAGGATCGATGGTCAGTTAATTTTTCTGACATGAACTCTTAATAGCTTGTATTGTGTCAGATGTCTCAGGCATTTAGGGAAGATTGGAATTCACAGAAATTGCCAGCATTACCAACAAATCTATCATTAATGAGTCAAGCAGTCGTCAATTTGTGACGAAATTTTGCACAATATACCTGAGAAAGCTGCTTCATAAAGAAGTATAAACTAATGTGAAAACACTGTAATGTAATTTTAAAGGTCCATACGGCCCGATTGCTAATAGCCTCTTCCTCAGAACCCCAGATTTTACCGGAAGTTTGACACTATTTTGGTGTCTGAAGAGAGCTACGGTATTTTTGTCCCCAGCGACTAAATTCGGAATTAGAGAATAGAAGAATAATAAGGTCCCATACCCGGATAGTCCAAGTAAATAGAAAAACCACCCGTAAATAAAAAAAACATAGCTGATATATATTCGTATAGTTGCCTAATGTTGGTCGAAATAACATATTAAAAGTCCCAAGTTTCACTCTCGTGCTAATTGAAGAATACAATACAATACAGGGGGCCACAATTTTCAAATGTTCCAATTGTGTTCAATGTATACCATAGTTTGTGTCAGCGGTGGCGGCCAAGCCTCATTCATTAGATGCATTCACCGAAATGACAAAAATTACAGCAATACGGAGTGCAAACCACACCAATTGGGTGCTTGGTGTGGGTCGAGTCATGGGTGTTCCCATGACCACTACATAACGACCTCGTCCTCGTTCGTTTATTCATACAAAACATTCCAAAAATCCCTTCCAGTGGAGTTGCATTCTTCACTCCAACGGTCTTGGGAAAAGAAAAATTTGCCGTGACAACATATAAAAAATTCAAAATTTCGTCAAGATTTCGCTTTTACGTGTTAAACCAATGCGGACTCTGAAATTGGGATTTCTTGGGCCGCCCTCCCCTGGTTTGGGTGTCTGTCCATAAGGATTAAACAAGATATAGTATTGCCCTATCTGCTGTTTATGGTTAATTAACAATTATACTGGGGGTAAAGATTCGGAATTCTCCGATATTTTCATTGTTATGTTTGTAATGGATCCACGTTGGGAATTTTATAGGAAAATTTTGTCAATGCATTCTCCTCGTTGTGTATCATTTATATTTTAGGCCGTTCAAGTATTCCCCCCCCCCCCTTTGCGATAGTTTAGTTATATAGGGCTCATTATAGCGATTAATGCCGGTCCCATATGGGAGATCACAGGCGACTGCCCTACAAAATCAATATTTTCACGATGTAGATGGTGGGAATGGCTTTATCTCATCTTAATGTGACCGGACAAACATGTCATTTGGAGTTATTATTGTTAAAATATCGGAATGTTTTGAAAATTTACCCCACGATGAACCTTGAACATTTATTGGCCTGTATTCCGAAACCTATATGTCAGAGTTAGGCAAACTATTCATTTTCTCTTAATCAGTGCGACTAGACGACAAGTCAAGGATTTAGCTCAATTGAATCATTTGAATTATTTACCCTGGATAACCGTACCCACCCCCTTTGTTTCCCAATTCCCCAATACATTTGATATGTTTCTCCTCACAACATTAGAAAACTATCCTGAAGACAAACTCAGCCATGGCTATTTATTTTTCCGCATCTTGTTACAATATCCTGAAAGTTCATGGACTTGTGTGTCACTTGGCACTTCTTAGGGATCGCGCGACATTGGGACAAGGACATATTTTACAAAACCATCGCGTACATACTAAGTTGACCTTGTTTCTCTTTCCTGTGAATCTTAGAGCTCCGGGTTTGGTTTTGAAGTTACGAGCGAAAATGTTTGCCATTTGGTCGCCAATATTAATTTACCCAGTACTCTGTACGTTTTAATTAATCCCTCCCATTAAAAACGGATGAAGTAAAGCGGGCACGGTTTGGTATAAAACGCCTAAGAGCATAAGACTGCATAGCATAAGAGTCATAAGAGCATAAGAGTGCCTATAAGCCTTAAATAACCGTATATACGGAACATAATCGCATCATAGTGCATAAGCATTAGAATAACCGGGATATACATAATCTCATAAGAGCATAATCGCATAAGAGCATAACCACATAAGAATAACCGCGTATATATTCGGAGCATAAGCGCTTAAGAATAATACGGCGCATAAGAGCTAGCATAAGACTGCATGACTAATCGCATAAGAGCATAATAACATAAAATGCATACGCATAAGAAATAAACCATAACCGCGTATATTTGGAGCATAAAGCGCACATAGGTGTAAAAGACGGCATGCGTTCCATACATCCGGAGGCATAATGGGGGGGGGGATATGGTTATCTCATGCTTAATATGCAGTTCTTATGCGCTTATATGCTCCGTATATACTTTATTTTCCATCTTATGCAGTCTTATGCTCTATGTGCGCGGGGCCGTATTATTATATATGTCAATCTTATGCTCTTATGCACGCCGTATATACGTTTTATTCTTATGCTTATGAAGTCTTATGCTCTTATGCGCTCATGCCCTTATGCGCTTAGTGTACATACGGTTTATTCGTATGGTTCATGCAGTCTTCTGCGCTTATGCTCTTATGCGCTATGCAACTTATGCGCTTTGCACTTAGGCTCTTATGCGATTATATGCTCTATTGTATGCGTTTATGCTCTGTGATATAAGTATTTTAATTTTTATGCAGGTCGATGCCTATACGCTTATGCGTTGTACCCGAACCGAATCGGGCCATCCCCTTTATATCTTCTGAAATCTTTATCCTTCTGAGACAGTTTCTCCTAAGCAATATGACACCTGAAACATTATGTAATCAGATCGCTGTTCAGGCGCCTGGCTGGGTGGTCGGCTTCAGATAAAAATTTTTCACTGTACCCACCTAAACAGAAATGACCTTAAGTTTATTTTCCGTTCGTCTTTGCCCCCCCCCCCCAATTTAACCCCCGGCTGTAGTATCGATTTTGATATAATTAAAGGGCCGGAATCATCATTCTCATCATCTTCATCATGAATTTTACCCTCAAATCTATTTGATTTCAAAAAAAAACCGCCGTTGTAATTGTTAACCCATCAATAAAACAATTAAATGCATTTTGGCTTCTACCATCACAACAGCTGTGTTGTTTCCCACGGACTTGATGGGGTACGTGCAAAGTGCCAGGCTCTATCACGTAGAGAACACAATAGACATAAATCGGATAACCACACCTTTAAACTTTGAGATTGGTAGACTGAGCACGGTTTCTGTGTAAATATTATTGTGGGAGGACTCAATGTTAAAGGAAGGGGAAACTTTTGACGATACGAATTTCTCTCAATGTGCACTGGATTGGTTTTAGATCACCAACAAGAGGTTTGGGATGTTTATATTGAACAAACAAGTACACACCAGAAAACAAAAATTATGTTTGAACTTGCTTGCAATTATATTGTTCATAAATAGAAAAAAAGTTGGGTTTTCTCTGAGAAAAGTTTGGGGTCAAGGTGAAATAATGAAAATCATTTTAAAATCTATCCACGGAGGTTCGCTTCGCGCTGCCTACCCCAAAGAAAATAAAAGTATATATGATTTTAAGCATGAAATCATGTCGGGTCATGGCCCTTAAACAAAAAGAATTTCCCTTAGCAACGGGCAGGAAATAATGACATTTCGATCTGGGTAACCTGGCAATCCATGCCGCCGGTGCATTTTTACAAGTGCTTTAAGTCAATCATTCCCTCGATCATGCCCATTTCATGCATTCGTCATGCCATCCCCTGCCTTGTGCCAGCCCGACCCACGCATTACGGCATCAAGGACAAATATATTTCATGACCCATATCATGCCCGCCCTCTCATAAAACCCATAATAGACATGTGAACATGTTCACACTGTGCTTTTTTTTATTACCCAAGCTTGTTTCTACCGTGTCCTCTTACATTCACCACTAAGGCCCCTATGATATACTTCCCTTGAACCATTCTGCTGCAGCAAACAGCAGTAGTAATATCCATGACTTTATTGACCAATGCCAGCAGGCATGGAGAAGGCATGATCATGGTCCAGAAGTATGGTCCTTCATGGCCGCAATAATACAAAGAAAAACAGAACACTGTATGAACATGGCACTGACATGGCACTGGACAAGGTATAGACAGAACTGAAGCAATCATTAAGTCCTTTGTTCCATAGCTTTTAGCACGAGTAGCAAATTAGCAACAAAATCGGACTGCCTATGAATATTTTTTTTTGCCTGAGTAACAATAGAAAGTGACATTAACGGAAAAGTGCCATAGTACAAACTTGATAAGGCGACACAAAGAAAACTGTTTTACGGGCAATCGGGACCTTTCAAGTAGGGTTTTGGTCGGTCGGACGATTTTTTTTTATTTCTTTTCTTCCTGGAGGTCCAAATTTGCCTAAAATAGCCCGAACTCGAAAAATCTGGGGAAAATATGTTTACAAGCAAAAGTTTGCAAAAAAAATTAGGCCAAAATTGATAAAGTTGAGTTAAAACAGGCTGATGTTCAGATTTTTGGAAAAACCAAAAAAAAAAGAAAATTGCAAAACGAAAAAGTCATGGGTCGGGCGGGGGCCCGTAAAACGTTTTTTTTTTTTTGGGGGGGGGGGGGGGGGTCGTCGCTTAACGGTATGTTTATATACTTATCAAGGGCAGGGGGTCGGACATGCCAACCTAACAGCAACAGCGAATTCCAAAACGGATCACTTCCGGTTGTATCGTCTTTTTCAAAGATTTAACGGTAGGAAGGCGCCCTTACGGTTACACATGACGTTGACTCTTGCTAGGCCTGGTCACGAATATTTAAATCTAAATGACCGTTGTTGAAATTAACACAATTTTCCTAGCGGGGTTAATCCACTAACCCCGTGGATTTCAAAGTCAAAATAATTCACATATCATGATGTTAGTACCGATGTAGACGAACTAAACGGTTTTTGTAATGTAACTAAGAAGATACTATACTGCCATAGTTAAATGGCAACGGACCAAAGTTCCCCTAAATTACCGTTTGAAATTCGCATGCCCAATCGAGCAGGTCGTGTCGTACCCCCCTGTATGGTCCTTCTACACCGTTCCTAAATGTCACTGACAGAGTAATTCGCGCAATTCTTTAGACTAAAGAGTTTATTTATATTCTATTTTTATTCTTCCAGAACAGCCTATTGTCGCTCGGTACTAACTCATAAGGGATGTGTTGAGAATCAAAAACTAAAAAGCCGTATGTAACATCTGAAATGCATCAACTTTGTTTCAAACAGAATAAGATGCTTAAACAAACAAACCATTTACATGACTTGTTGGTTCTCAGAATCTGTACAGGTTCACTACCAGATTCAATTGAATAGATTGCAGTAAATTGGACACCCTATCGATTCCTTTGTTTAGGTGTCAATCACAAGACAACGGATAAAGTGTCATGGACATCGAGGCTGGGGAAGAGGAGGATTAGGCCACGTAAATAATTGTAGTTTGGTTATGAGTGGACCAAAACTCTAAATACTTAATGATATGGACCAAAAACCCTAAAATACTCAAATGATTGACCAAGGCTGTTCAAATGTGTATTTCTGGAACAAGACGAACTAAATGCAAATCAGATTTTCTTCTCATATTGCCTTAGTGACGTAACAGAAACTTTGCGATATAATTCCTTATTTCGTATCCATTTTTTCCTTATGTTGAATGCTTCATTGTCTTAAGTTTGGGATTATGGCCTTAATCGTATTCCGGTATCGTAACAGTCCAATTTTTATTTATTGTACGTGATTTGTTAAAGCAGACAACCATTCAGAACGAACGTCGAAACCGCCCCAACAAACTTTAAGGAACTGACAGGAATAACAATCGTACTATATTAAGGCGACGTTAATTACAAAGTTGAGTTTGCGTTTTCATGTGCTTAAGCAGGTTTTTCATTTCCAAATATTAATATGCTTCAACTATAATCATAGCTTACTACCCCTGCAACTAGCGACATTTGTAACCATATCATCGAGTACAAAGTTGTGTTGACAGTTAGCCGGCCAGGACCCTCTGAAACGTGATTGAATTGCTACAAATGGTGCTTTAACACTTAAGTGGCCAAGGTGTTTCATCTCACTTGGTGTCTAAGGGGGGAGGGGGTTCATGAACCCCCCCCCCAGGAAACACACTTTCCGAGGGAATTTTCAATGAAACTCATACCACCTTTGACCACAATTTCGTCATTAACGGGCAAGACATTTTAATAATTTTTTTATGGAAAGAATCGCATCGATAAGTTACACAATACAAAAAACTTAGAGTTTCGAAAATAATTTTTCACGAAGTGAGAAATCGCCGAAAACAACTCTTTGGTACTAAAGGGAACCCCCCGCCCCCCTTGGAACTTGTGTTAGGACCCGGGGTTGTCCATGAGAAAGATTGTAGGGTTAAAACTTTTTAAATTGATCCCAATCATGTTGAAAAAGTTTAATCATGTCTGTGGTCTAACCACACACGGTTGAAGAATGTATAGTTTTGATCATAGCTACAGCCCTAAAGTTTCAGAGATATAGGCTGAAAAACAATCTATAAAAATGTTCAATTTCATTCAATTGTACAGGGGTCACCTGCTCTGATTGGATAAAAATGGCGCAAATTGTATGTAATTTTAACACTGATACCACCATTGCACGAATTCAAAATCAGCAGACTATATTTCATTGGTTGGTATACAGGTTCACCTTTGTACAGCAATTATGACAGATACGTCTTATTCACAAAGAAGTTTAAATAATGTAGTTTTTTATAAAATAATCTATAACAAATCCATCATAAACTAACATTCATATAAAGGCAGTTCCAACATTTTAATGAAACGAAATGTCCGAAACCCGAGTTATACTCATTTTAAAAAATAAAATACCCCAACCTAGTCTTATTTTAATAGACATTTTACATTCACATAGAAAATGAACAGTAGTCATGGGCCTCCACCAATTTTTAGTGCACGATAAGCCATTAATGACTAATGAAGTTTCATGAAACTGGGAGTCCAGGTGATGTTCAGCGTCCTCTTTCAATATCATGAATCTTCTATACAGAGACTTGACAAATCATGGCAAATAAATGTTCCCAATTATCCATAGGTGGGAATCATATATTCATTAACGTTTATTATCAACAGTGTTATATATTTTAAAAATGATTATAATTGCGAACTGTCTTTTGAATTTATATTTGTTGTTAAGATCTGCATAAAATGCATTGGTGTGTTTCTTTCAATCGATGAGAAGTCTACCAAAGCGAATGAGTGCGAGAGTCAAAGAGATCCAAGAATAAACTTTATAAATTACATTTTGGCAGCATTTAATTGTTACATTCCATTTTGCTAGACTTGTTAATGAACATGAGTTTAAACCCAATGTTTTTTTCATTTGAAATAGGTTGAACCAGTCGAAATCCCTGTTCATACGTTATTGAATAGGCTTAAATAGAATTGGTAGCAAAGCTATACGAGTTTTTTACAATCACAATGAAATGATTTGCACACTTTCTTTTTGATTCAAACCAAAGCCTGTATTACTAACACAATATGATCTTCTTTCCATTGGACAAGAAAATTATTTAGGGTTTTCTTAGGGCAATCATGACAACGTGTAGCTGGTGATCCCCCTGCACATTTGGTGATTCTACTTCAAATACTACCAGATGGCATGTTCCATCGCAAGAACCGTCATTCTTCGAAGACGAACAAACTCATTGACATCCTATCGGTTAATTAGGCCCAAAAACGTTTGTCTTGTCCGAATAAATGTGAACAAAGAAAGCAAATGCTAAATGCGTTTTTTTTTATTTGCAAAATGTTTACATACCAAATGCGGTTGCCTTTTTGACCCACCTTTTATTTTATTTTTTTTTTTTGGGGGGCGCCAATTTTCCTTTTTTTTTATAAAAAAAAACAATTCACATGGTAAAAATATTTAAAAAAAAAAAAACCTAAAAAACAATTTTAAAAGGCAATGCTGCGCGGTCTTCTGAGACAAACTGTTTTTTTGCCTTAGAAGTTGCACTTCCGCATTGATGTTAATAGAAGATATACATAATTATCTCGTCTTTGAAAGGAATTCGCTTTAGGATTATTTTGGGGTTAGATAGAGTGGTTTTCTGTCCTTCTTTGTTTTGGAAAGGAAATATGTTTTTTGTTTGTTTGTCTTTGTTTTGTTTTTTTTTTTGAGAGAGAGAGGGGTTGTTTCTATTCAAGAAGGGCAATGTGTTTTCTTTTTGGGAGGGGGGCCAGAGTTCTTTTATAGTCGTGGCGTATTTTTTTTGACATTGGGGGATGGGGGTGATGAAAATGTATGAATGAAACAGGGGGTTTTGCTGAAAAAATCCCCTTACTAGCACATGTGCGGTGCGAAGCGCGCTAAATTTGCCATTTTAGAACTAATATCGTAGACCAAATGCGGGCGAAGCGCGCGAATTTATTCATTTTTTAAAACTATGGTAAAATTGAGGTTCTTTTTTGGTTGAAAAACACCTGAACAGGCATCAACTTGGTGGACCTTATCGAATAATTGACCATCTCCTCCTCAAAATATGGGGGGGGGGGATATATCCTCCCCCAGGATTTACGCCTATGTTTATAGTCCTCTTTGGCAAAGGAAAGAGGGTTTGAGAGGATAAGAGAGATGGGGTTGTCTTTCTTTTCCTTTCCTTCCAAATTTAAACAACTGATTTTGACTTGATTATTTAAAACTGAATAAACAAAAGCCAATTAACGAGCGCCTTTACCTAATAAGTCCCAAACCATCCCTGGACCCAAACGTCGTCGTATGTCTTCACCGGGGCTTAGCTAATTAATAGTCTCGTCCCAGGGACCCCCACGATTTTCACCGGAAGTGCTCAAAATTTTGGTATCAGAAAGCGCTGGCTATTTTTCTCATTTACCCTGTGAAATCTGGGGCTAAAGGATGTTTTGGTTTGGATGTTGATTAAGCCAAAATTTTCCCATTCGCCGATATTAATTTTATACAGTGCTCTATGGAGTTACAATCAACATGTTTTTTTAGCTCTCACTTAAAAAGCGGTTGAAATATCGTCGCGAAACTTTACGATTGGTTTTGGGGTGAAAGCATTCCTCAAGATGAAAATAATTAACAGAGTTAAATAAAAAAAATCGGTCATTCCCCTTTAAAACCCATCTTCACTCGTATCCTGATGATTATACTCTTTAATTTCTTAGATTAAAAATTAATCTATTGGATTGCTAATTAAGGTCAATCCAAGATCAGATTAAAATTTTAAATCAAAATAGATTGAACTATAAATCGAATAGATTAAATTTTTAATCTAAATTCAGATTTGTCGTCCATTGTAATCTTAAGAAAATTTAGAGAGTAGTTTGGTCTACTTACAATTCGTCTTCTGGAGGTCCCCTACCGAATGTACCACAAAAAGTATCACAAAACTGAACTTATTGACTTAATACTGGCCTTTTGTTCATATTAAAGGTTTATCATTATGAATTGATCCCAATGTATGTTTAGACTAAAATTACTTTCAAGCAGTTTCTATGTAATGTGACACAAATCAAACTAAAAATGTGTTGCAAAACTGAATTTCTGTTTTTGCATTTCACATATTTCCTGCAACTTTCAAGTGCAGAAGAGTGTCTGAAATGTCTTTTGTCTCTTTGTTTGAGCTTATGATCATGGGGCATAAAGACTTTCCTCTTTTTAGTTGTTCACAGATTTTCGTAAAAAAGTCCCCGTCTGGCCACTCTTGGCACCAAATATCTCTTTTTATTCCCCTGGCTTGACAAAGCTAGGGGAATTTTGGGAGAGCGCCCTCATTTTCGTATGGATGTAAATGTATGTGTGTTGTTTTGTGTGGTGTATGTGTCTGTCTTAAGGTGTAGTAAATAGGGATTTCCTTCATATGTGGATGATTTAAGTTCAAAGACCAAGATCAAAGTAATCATTTTAACAGACTTGGGTTACGGTGCAATAGGGATTCCTTCATAATGTGGATGATGTCAAAGGTCATCTAAGATCATGTTCCAGGCTGTCATATTGCCAGGGGAATGACGCAAGTTTACTTGCTGTATTGTTTTTACAAATTTGCTCTGACACCCAAAAACCCCTCATGTTTCCTCGGGAATCACATAACCATTTTTATTATTCCGTGTCGTAAAGCAGTGACTTCATGACCAAGGGCATTTCATGACAGCGCTAAGTTAAAAATTTGCGGGGTTTTGGGGTGGAGAGCAGGACAAGTACTCCATAATTTTGGGGTTTTTTTTAGATTAAATGTGTCAAGGATTTTTTTTTAATTTGGGATCTTTGGGTGATTTAATATGTACTGTCGCAAAAATAGGGTTAGATCTGAAATTTTTGGCCTACTAAATAACTCTTGTCAGGATCTCAGATTTCTGCGAAATTCAATGCATGTTTGGATCAATTAATTACCAATATATTCAATAATATTACAGTTCCCAAAAGTCAAGAATTCGTATACCAATGAGACCATCTACACCCTACCCTTAGAGGATGGAACCCAATTTTGACAACTAACATTACGTTTTTAATGTTATGTGTTATACAACAATTTTCGTCAAAAAAAACGTAATTTTGGGGAGAACTTTACACCTTAATCTACTGAATTTCCTAGTTTGATGAAAATATGGGGTCTTTGCGTGATGATGGGCAATGTTGAAATGTGACTCTCGGAGGCTGGGACCTGCATGCCTGGTACCTCCATCCATAATGGGAGTACCCCCCCCTCCCCTCGGCTTTTTTCCCGGCCCTAAATCGATTGCACTTTAAAAACAATTAATGTATTTGCAATGAGTGTCATAGGAAATTGCGGCCTCTCTATTGAATTTCAGATATTGCCTTATACAATAACATCGGGATTTTTGAGACCGATTCAATTTTCAAATCGCTCCTTAATGGGAAGTTATAAGCAAGAGTTATTGTTATGGAAATTAGACATATATACATTTGCTTTCTTTTTAGAGTGGTTTTCTTGACGGGACTACAACTGGCATTTGGTGCCTCGCCTTATAAACATCTAGCTACCTAGCATTATGTGCCTAGAATGTGATTTATCATTATTTAACATAACGATTTGAATGCAACTGGTTGAATCGCTTGGCAATTGAACCAGTGGCGTAACTTTTTTTTACATGGGAGGATGGGTTTTTAATGAAAATTTATGAATGAAATAGGGTTTACTGACAAGATCCGTTACTTACTAGCACATGACGCACCAAGCGGCAAAAATGCATTTAACAAAATTGAACCTAAAACCGTTCGTTAAATGTCATTGTAATTAAGAACAAATTCCTGTTTGAATACACTCTGATGTGATTGTGGCGTCAAGATTTAGTGTCTGAAGGGTGACAATGGCTATATAGGGTTGGTAACGGAGATTGAAATGTATTTTAACCATTATATTAATCTGGAATTGAATGCAAAGGGTTGAGACCCTGTTGTGAAGCCGTGAATTTAAAGGGGGTTATATAACTGAGTGCAATTGCGCTGGACACTTTCGCAAAGGCAGCTTTACGGATGACAAAGACATCTTTTTTGGTCGATGTTTTTTGTATGAATAATGTGCGCTGACACTCTAAGACAAAAATAGGCTTAGAACCTTTTTTGTCCCTCTATATGGACCTTCAGCAATGGAACCTCAAAAAGGTTCTTAAAATTCTGAACAAACCCCAAAAAATTGTCCACAGAACCATAAAAGGTGTTATACAGCAGAACTATTTTTGGTTCAGTTGACGAACCTTAACAGTGTTCCATATAGAGGACAAGTTTAGAACCTCTTCGTCGCACCTTTTTTTTCTAGAGTGTACATATATAGTAAACATGTATTATAGTCACTTAGAAATAAAAAATCAATCCTTCAAGGATGCTAAAAACAAGCAATTACCGTGATAAACCCTTACCACCCAACTCTATGGGAAAATGACATGTACAGGAAACTTTACCCAAAATTAAGGATAATGATTTTTCCACTTTTTGACTTTGATATGTGAGGATTTTATTTTTTAATATTAAAGAAGGGTAATTGAGCATCTTGCCGAAAAAATGTTCATTTTGTGAGTGGTTTTTCAAGATAATGGTCCACTGAACAATATCATCCAAACAGACTTGTCGCACGGAGCATCATTTTTTCTTAGGCATGGAAATCTCCAATCCCAAATGGAGCAGATCGGTCCCACCCCCTCCCCCTTCCCTTGACCTGGTATTTAGCACAACTGCATACTTGTTAACATGGGTATTTCATGGTGGAATGATAAGTAACACATAAATTGTTTTTGGCACACTGGCTTTTCAAATATCTGAAATCATGCATGCAGTTGTTTATAGTCTCGTTGGCAAGGAAAGAGGGTTTGCGAGGAAGAGAGGAGTGGGGTTTTTCTTTCTTTTCCTTTCCAAAGTTAAAACAAACTGATTTTGGACTATTATTTAAAAAATGATAAAACAACAAAAGCCAAATTAACGAGCGCCTTTACCTAATAAGTCACAAAACCATCCTGGACCCAAAACTTCGTCGATGTATTTTCACCGGATTAGCACATTACCGGGGGGGCCAAAGTGAATCTCTGAAAGTCCATGGTCGATCGCTAATTAATAGTTCGTCCCAGGGACCCCAGATTTTACCGGGAACAGTGCTCAAAATTTGGCTATCAGAAAGCTGCTAGTTTTTCATTTACCCTGTGAAATCTTGAGCTGAAGGATGTTTGGTTTTGGATGTTAGGAGCGAAAATTTTCCCATTAGAACGCTATTAATTTTTACGTGCTCTATGGAAAATGACAAAATCACATTTTTTTTAGCTTCCTTAACAGCGGGTTGAAATATCGGCCGCGGAAACTTTACAGATTGGTTTTGGGTTGAATGAAAGGCCATTCCATCAAGATGAAAAAAAATTTACAGAGTTTAAATTTCTGGGTCATTCCCATTTAAACCCACTTGCAGGGTTAATCCCTGATGATTATCTCTCTAATTTCTTAGATGAAAAATTAATCTAATAGGATGCTATTAAAGGACACATCAAGATAAGATTAAAATTTTAAATCAAAATAGATTGGAAAATATAAATCTAATAGATTAAATTAATCTAAATCAGATTTGTGTCCAGGTTAATCTAAGAAATTTAGAGAGGAGTTTGGTCTACTTTACAATTCGGTATTGGAGGGTCCCCCCTACCAGAGGCTACCACAAAAGGATCACACAACAAAACTGAACTTATGGGACTTATAATGCTTTTGTTCATATTAAAGGTTTATCATTATGATTGAGTACATACGTATGTTTTTAGACATAAAAGAATTACTTCAAGCAGTTTCTATGTAATTGTGACAACAACTCAAACCTAAAAATGTGGTTGAAACAGGCAGGCCGCATAGGTCTTGAAAGGCCTTTATTTTACGTTTAGGCCAAGAATTTTAGTTGTTTTAACGTGGAAATTTTGGGAACAAGCTGAAAATTCAGGATGGTGGCAGAAATGTGTCTTAGAATAAACATACAAAAAAGTCCCCTAAAATCCGCTTTGGCTTTTTCAGAACATAAGGGGGCAAAGTTGTACAGGAGTGAGTAAAATTACAAAAATATTAGGAATTGTTGTCTTAAAGGTGTGCCAACATTTTGCGTGTCCCTAAGATCAATAAAAGGTATAGTTTGCCCTAAAAAATATACAAACCTGTAGTTAAGTACTAGCCAGACCTAAAGATGCAAGGTCATTCTGGGGGTTAAATATTTCAAAATTATCCAATTTCATGAAACCAGATTCAAATTGCTCTTAGAGTCTATTTAAAAAGAAATGTTCATTCCAACTCACACCTACATGGATTCAATGTTGAAATATCAAAGAGCAGGGAAAGCAAGGACCCCCATAGAAGACTGTAAACCACCATCACACTTGGCCCTGTAATTTGCAAGTATGACATCACTGTTTAAACATTCATTTGGTGTTCATGTAAAACTAGATGAAGAATTTGACACATCTTTCAGAAGAATCCGAAGCATTCTGAAAATATAACCCCCAGGATGACCTTGAGCCTTTTTTACTATATAGTTTATTAAACTACAAGCCATAGATAGGCAAACTATACCTTTTTTTTTATCCTTTGGGACATGACCAAATGTGTTGGAAACACATTTAAGGACAATTGCTATAGTTCGTATTTTACCCCCTGTACCAACTTTGCCCCTTATTCTGAAACTGCAGAAAGGGAATTTTTGGGGACTTTAGTATATTATTCTAGACACATTTCGGCACCAATTCTGACACTTTCAGCTTGTTCCCAGAAATTTCCACCCTTTTCCATTGTTTATTTTATTATACTCTTGGCCTATTCCCCCCTATGCACAGTCAACATGGATTGTGGAATATTAATTAGATTTGCCACTAGTGATCTAAAACCAACTCGTATCGTTGAATTTACAAAACTTTTGTACAAAATGTACAGCTTTGTTAAAGAAACCATTCTTGTTGATCTCCTTTCAAGTCAAGAAAATACATTTTCAAATTTGATCCAATTGGAGCTTCATTTAGTAAAATAAGTGAAGATTACTCCGTTCAAATTTGAAATGTTTCCTTAGCTCAGTCTAGGCGGAGACTCTATCCAGTGCACCGTACCGATATTGGCTTTCAAAATATTAACAATTAACATTGAACTTGGGGTAATACAAGCAGGAACTAGCTTTTATAATCGTCCTAGACTAACGGACGCACAATATCTATTGTAATGGTAATGAATAGCCGAGAAATGGGACGTGTTGTTAACAAGGTCGGGTCGATATGACATTTCCGGCGACTTCCTGCTGCAACATCAACAGCTGTGGGGTGAATGGGAGTTATGCCGCATGTAAAGGCCAGGACAATGGAGTTCAAATTGTTGTTAACATACAGCGTGGTTGCGATGCGTTGATTCCAGCTATAATGTCGGGAGCGAAAATTGTTTTATATTTCCTTTCACTATTTTTTATCAGAAATTTGCTTTATACTACACTGGCTTGGAACTTATCTCATTTTAGACACCATTTATAACATATTTAAAATTTGTATACAGTCGGAACTAGCAAATTATGAACATTCACTTTTGCGCGGAAAAATCAAAATTGGCAGTGGAACTCGTGCTCGCATGTATTTACAGCGATAAATTTCTATCGTGATTTAGAAACTTGGAGCCAAAAGATTAGGCTGTGGGTGCAGACGTCATGCATCACTGATCAATCTCCTATTGAACGCGCTTTGCCGTAAAGTGCCTTGGCTGCAGTTTCATTAACGAAGAGTTGCCGGTATGCCTGGCAAACTGCATTTCTTGTTTCATTTCACAAATTTTCCTTCTCTGCCTTCAGTGCAGAAGAGATCGTCTTGGTACGGAAATGTCCTTTTGTCCCTTGTTGAGCTTGATCATGGGGCAATGAAAGGACTGCCTCTTTTTAGTTGTTCACTTTCGTAGTCCCCCCGTCTTGGACACTCTTGGTCACCCAAATATCCATCTTTTTATTCCCCTGGCTTGAAACGCAGTAGGGGAATTTTTGGGAGAGCAGCGCCATTTTTCGTATGGATGTAAATGTTTTATGTGTGTTGTTGTGGGTGTGTGTGTGTTTTGTGGTGTGTGTATGTGTCTGTCTGAAGGTGTAGTAGGGTTTCCTTCATATGTGGAATGATGCACAGACAAAGATCACAAGTAAGTCATACTTTAAACACTAGACTTGGGGGTTAAGGTGCAATAGGATTCATTCATATGTGGATGATGTCAAAGTCATCTAGGTCATGTTCCAAGCTGGTCAGATTGCCAGTGGGATTACGCCAGTTTACTTGCTGTATTTTTACAAATTATTGCTCTGCCCAAACCCAAAAACACCCCTCATTTTAAGACTGTTAAGCCCTCTATATATGTGAATTTGTGCACTTTTGTGATAAAAGTCCCAACTTTTCCCACAGTTGTGCATGGACTAAGACTAACATTTTTCAGATATGTGCCCAATCTCTGGATGTCCAGGCTTGCCAGATAGGACGCTTATCAAATGGCCGCCAAAATCCATAAAATCAATAAAGGATCTCATTACCACTTTATGAAGCTGAACACCGGTTTGAATTGGTATATTTTCAATATTTCAGGATCATCTGAGAGCCATTCTAGATAATCAAAAAGATATACTCCTGTGGTGCAAAAAAACCTACCTGACGGATTTAGTCAACGGCCTCTAACATTCCAATCACGCGTTCCTTAGCAAAATCTGAGCAAAACGGCTGATTCTGACGCATTGAACTGAAATGAATTAAACGAACCACCTTTTTCTGTAATTACGGCAAGACATGTCATCCTTGTTAAGACGGCCTCTTATATCTTTGTTTTGTATCGAAAAGGAATTCTAAAGGCTGACCTGAGTGTTTTTAGAACTCGTAATCACTGATGCAAATCATTGCATCATTATTCAATTGGAAGCGTTCCTTATTTCAGTTAAGTCTACCAAGGCACAATAGTAGAAGGGTCTTTTTGCACAGGCGTAATACTTTAGGGCACTTTAAAATGAAAGCCGTTCTTTACTTTATATTTATACCTGAGTATTAATTACTATTTTTAATGAGAGTGGCCTATATCCAAAAACATGATTCATAAGTTTCTATTTTTTTTTTGGATAGCATTCAGAGAACACTGTCATATAATGCCTTCTTGAATGTGCAACCTTGAAATGGGGGTAGATCTCAGGTTAATGTGTGAAAACAAAGAAAATCCTTCATTTTTGCAAGACATTCTTGCTCCATATGTCAAGGTAAAGGAGGGGTATTGGAGGACTAATCTGAATGGTGTCACTCTGTACTAACCAGTTTGGGCTGTCAGACAGACCCATTCCACATTTTGGCCTTGATGCAGCCAACCTCTGAGTGTATACATAGATAAATCTAGAGAAAAGGAAGGCTGTAAATGTATAGGAATCGATGAGAATATGCCTAATCAAAACTCAAATTGCTTCTGCGCTACAGACGCCAAGTTGCTGCAATACCGCACTGCGGGGATGCTACAAGCAAGGGTGCCCCATTGGACCTCAAAGTAAAATCGTTTTGCCTGCATACGTCATTGTCGATCGACCACGCACCAGTGTTCGGTGGTCGATGTGCAGGACCACTTGCTTAACCACCATCCAAAACCCCAGCGGTGACTAATACTTCATCCATATTGATACCTGCTGCAAAAAAGTCGTCCCAGCAGCACTGTTGGACAGATCAGTTTTCAGAAATTCACTTATTAACAGATGCTTTGCTTTTGAAATCATCGACGTGCCATCTTTTAGAATACGTTTCCTTTCTTCATAACTTTTTGTCACGTCTATAAATTAATGTATGTATTGTTCACTCAGCATAAAAAGGAAAAAGAATGTCAAAACCGCTTCCTCCTGCAGAGCCCTTGGACACCAGTGAGCATAAGAGTTTCAATTATAGAGAGATGAAACAATTTTCCTTTCAGATGGAGCAGTTGGTATCTGGATTTCAGGTGAGACTGACACTGATCTTTGTTGATGACGTTATTGGTGGATGGGATTTAATTTCCGTGCTATAAGCCCATAAGGTTAGTTACTGCTTTGTCTCTAAGAAAGAGTATGTGTATGTCTGCAAATACACAGAGGAATCTCAACTGGTGTAGGCACCCACTAATTAGATCAAGAGGTCTTGCAAAGTCGTCAAAAACATTTGGTGTTCTTATTCGAATTCCCTGGGGCATACACTGTACGGATATTGATGCACTTGCGCCTCACAGTGTTTTAAACCACAATGTACTGTCAGGTGTTGATGAATGGAGAATGACCTGTTTCACGCTGTACTCCCAGCTAGTTGTAGATTGAAAATCAAGTCTTTATGTTTTGACAACATCTAGCTCCATCTTAGTTCACGTCTAGCTTCCTGTTGTTTAGATTATGAAAGGCTGTTGATACTCTTTAATTTGCGCAACTATATGTTCCAACTGGCCTTCGTATTTACAAAAAGTGTTTATGGCCTTGCTGAAGAAGCTTTTGAATATTTTCTCCGCTCGGTGTTTTTTTCAGGCATAGTGAGATCATCTACCTAACCTATTTCCTTGTATCTGTAAGGACTTGAATGAACAAAATGAATAGCAGTGAAGCTTGGCGAATATCCTTTGAACACCATTTTTGTCTACTTAGTGTCCATTGCTGGTCTTGTGGACGAAGTTGAATTAGATACTATAAAGTGTGCCAGGCATGATCTGTAACAGTAAGCTTGATTGGCCAGGCCTCGTTTCCCGACTGTGTCCATATGCAGTGGTAATTTAACAAGGCCATGGGAGGGCGGCCAAGTAATCACAATTTTAGACGTCCGCCATTGTTTTAACACGTAAAAGTGACATCTTGACGAAAGTATCTGAATTTTTTTAATAAGGGGGGGGGGGGAGGATGTTCTCAATGAACTTTTATTCCAAAACCGTTGGAGCTGAAGTTTCATCTCCACTGTAAGGGGTTATTTTCTGACTTTCCTTTTTGTATGAATAACGGACGAGGACTATGTAGTAGGTGTTTCATGGGAATACCGCGACCGCCCATATCAAAGCACGCCAATTGGTTGTGTTGGTTTGCACTCCGTATTGCTGTAATTATTTTGATATTTGGTTGAGTTGCTATTTGAATGAGGCTTGGCGCCATCAATCCTGCAGGAACAGTGGCCCCCCTTCTAATCTGCTTCAAGCAATCCTTGCTGCTCTGTGTAAAGTTAAGTCGCCTGGTCTATGGTTGATCTCCCGACCAGAAGTCATCTGTTCATAATTGGGCGGGTATAGCTACATGTAGGATCAATGCTGCCCAGACCAATCATGAAGCTGACGCTTTCAACACCGTTTTCCACCCAAACAAACACTATTCAGTAATCAAGGATACCCTTTTCACACCCCCTGCTGCAAAAAATATGCTAAATAGATCTCTGAACTAACACTCGAATATTACTTTTATACTGATGCATGACACCCTCAATGGACATCTAACACAGGAAATACCTCTTGAGGCCATTTATACCAATTATACACAGGCACTAGTAAATATTAGATATGCAGAAAGAAGGAGAAGACTGGATAAAGAGAAGAAGGAGAACAAGGACGGGGGAGAAAGGCAGAGGACAGGGAGGAGGAAATGAGACAACGGTAGGAGGTATGACTACAGGGCGACTTAAAAATACTGTTTTCCACTTTATGTTGGCTTGCTTGTTTACGCTTAAACAAACAGAAAAATGAGGTCAAATGACCACTATGAAATTGCATGCACCCCTACAAAACTGCATGTAGGCCTAGACGGATAATGGGTACTATTTAAAAGAAATGGAACCTTAATGCCTCCCTTTGCGTCAATTTCCTTCCCTATGATGAAAAGGACACCCTTATACTGCACTTTCTAGATGGTGATACTTCATCGACGGCTTCAGTGGTGTACCGACCGGGGGAAAGGGCAGGGGCTCTGCTATGGTTTGAAAAAAGTGGGACGATATGACCAAAATATGTATTTTTATCCTTTCTCGGGGATTTTCGACCCAACATTCACGTAAGGTCTGGCCAAAGCACAAATTAATAAAAATTTGGAAATTTTCGTCAAGCATTTTGCCAGGTTCGAGCAAATAACCTCTGGCGGGACGATTAGGATTTTGCCCCCTGCTGGTATCAACTGCATCGGTTACGTCAACTTTTGAGTGGTCCCTAGGCAATGATGAGATTGATGCATGCCATGGCATAACTTTTAAAATGAAAATATTTAAGCCAATGGGAATATCAGTGCAATATTAGGATAATGACACTTAAAATACTGTTTTCCCTTTATGTTGCTTGCTATGATTTTTTTTTTGAAAAAGGATGGCACAAAATTATAGACTTAAGACTCTGCCACATACAGGCTGATTCAAAAAGAAGTTTACTCATTTTTAATGGTTGGGCCCCAAAACTGAGCAACTTGAAAAATCCTTTTTTAATTTAGACCTTCCGACATTACTCTTTGCGATGATAATTATATTACTTTACTGAGATTTTCGTTTAAGATTTTCTATTCAACCACAACAAAATTGAGGTAACTTTTCTTTTTGAATCAGCCTGTATGTGGCAGAGTCTTAAAGTCTATTAATTTTTGTGCATCCTGTTTTTCAAAAAAAAAAAAAAAAATCATAAAATTAAAAAAAAAAAAAAAAAAAATTTTTCTTTTTTAAATTCATTGATTAATTATGCACTTTGCAAGTGGCTAATGGGTATTAAATGGGGCTACAAGAGGTTTCCTGTGTTCAGAAGTCATGGTCTGGATGTGACAATTACCATTTTGGACATCTGTGTGCGATAGATTTTACAACACCCACTTCTCTGGATTGAATATTGGGATTTTGGCGGCCATTTTGAAAAGCGCCCTTTATGAATGCATCATTGAAACTTGAGACATTTACAGACTGAGAAGATGATCAAAAGCTTTAAATATCATCTGAAAATGAATCTGTTTCAGGTGTACTTTGTCATTTAGGCTATTTGAAAACGCCTCTCCAGGCCATATTAGGACAGTACAACTGGGCACATATCGGAAATATTATAGGCATAGGCACCACTTTATCTCTGGGGAAAATTTCATGCTTTTATCACAAAGTCAGAATTCCATCCGATTAACAGCGTACTATCATGGTCCGGGGAATCACATACCATGTATTTTCCGTGTCCTAAGCATGGATTTCAGGACCAAGGGCATTTCATGACAGCGCTAAGTTAAAAATGTGCGGGGTTTTGGGTTAGAGCGGACAAAGTACTCCAAATTTGGGGTTTTTTAGATTAAATGTTTTTTTTTTTTTTTTTTAATTTGGGATCTTGGGTGATTTATGTACTGTCGCAAAAATAGGGTTAGATCTGAAATTTTTGCCTACTAAAATAACTCTTGTCAGGATTTCAGATTTCTGCGAATTCAAGCAGTTGGATCAAATTAATGACAATATATTAAGTAATATTACAAAGTTCAAAACGGTCAAGAAGTCGTAGACCATGAGACCATATAAACCCTACCCTTGAGCGATGGGCTTAGACTCCAAATTTTGACAAAATACATACATGTTTTAAGGTATGTGTATTTACAATAAGTTCGTCAAAAAAAGTAATTTGGGAGCTAACTTTAACACCTTTAATTTAATGATTCCTATTTGATGAAAATATGGGGTTCTTTGCTGTGATGATGGGCAGTGGTGAAAATGTGTAACCTCTGGAGGCTGGGACTGCATGCCTGGTACCTCCATCCCATCAGGAGGAGGTACCCCCCTCCCTCGCTTTTTCCCGGACCTATAATGATTGACACTTTAAAAACCATTCTGTATGCAATGAGATGCATAGAAATGTGAGCCTGCCTTATTGAATTTCAGATATTGCCTTATAACAATGACACGGGATTTTTGAGACCGATTCAATTTTCAAATCGCTCCTTATGGGAAGTATCAGCAAGAGGTTATTGGATGAAATTAGACCATATATACATTTGCTTTTTTAAGAAGAAAAAATGGTTTCTTGACGGGGACTACGAAACTGCAATTTGTGCCTCGCCCTATAACATCTAGCTACCTAGCATTATGTACCTAGAATGTGATTTATCATTATTGAACATACCGATTTGAATGCAACGGTTGAATAGCTTGGCAATTGAAACAGGGCGTACTTTTTTTTTACATGGGGGGATGGTTTGATGAAAATTTGAATGAAATATGGTTATGACAAGATCGTTACTAGCACATGAGCGCACCAAGCGTGCTAAAAAATGCCATTTAACCCCTAAAACCGTTTCGTAAATGTAATTGGCATTAGAACAAATTCCGGGTTGATACACTCTGATGTGTTGGCGTCAAGGATTTTGAGTGTCTGGATATGGTTGACAATGCTATATAGGTTGTAACGGAGATTGAAATGTAATTTAAAGGAATATATATGGATTAAGTGCAAGAGGTGAGACCAATTGTGAAGCTGTGAATTTATTTATATAATGAGTGGAAATTGGGGCGCTGCTAACACTTTCGCAAAGGCAGCTTTACGGATGACATCTTTTTTGTCGATGTTTTTTGTAATTGCTATGTGCGCTGTACCACTCTAAGAAAAAAATACGCTTAGAGACCTTTTTTGTTCCTTATATGGAAACCTCAAGATGGAAACCCTCAAAATGGTTCTTAAAATTCTGCAAAACCAAAAAAGGTAATAACAGAACCATAAAAGGGCTATACAGCAAACTATTTTTGGTTCGTTGACGCCACCGTACAGTAGTCCATATAAGAGGAAAGTTTAGAACCTCTTTCGACCTTTAGTTCTAAGAAGTGGACATGTATAGTAAACAATTATTAGTAACTTTAGAAATAAAAAAGCAATCCTTCAAGGTGCTAAAAACAAGCAATTTACCTTGATAAACCCTTACGCTACCAACTCTATGGGAAATGACATGTACAGGAAAACTTTACCCAAAAATGAAAGTGATATTTTTCCACTTTTGAATTTGATATGTGAGGATTTTATTTTCTATTAAAGAATGGTGTAATTGAGCATCTTGCCTTAAAAAAAATGTTGCATTTGTGGTTGAGTGGTTTTCAAGATCTGGTCCACTGAACAATAAATCAGAGCAAAACAGACTTGTCCCGGAAAAAGGCATCATTTTTCTTAGGTATGGAAATCTCCAATGCCCAAATGGAGCAGATCGTGTCCCCACCCCTCCCCCTTCTCCCTGCACAAAACTGGTAATTTTAGCACAACTGCAGAGCTTTGTCCACGGGTAGTTCATGGTGGAATGATAAGTACAACATAAATTGTTTTGGCAACCTGGCTTTTCAAATCTGAAATCATAGCATGCAGTTGTGCTAAAATACCAGTTTTCTGTCTTGTGTCAGGGCAGAGGGGTAGGACACATCTGCTCGAATTTGGGCATTGGGGATTTCCGTGCCTAAGAAAAATGAATGAGTAATAACGTGCTATTTTTCACATGTGGTCCAGTAGATTCAGGTTGAGTCAAAAAAAAATTGACCCGGGTTGTGTCCGCCATTTTTAGTTTTTAAATACAATTTCATTATCTTTAAATTACTGCAAAAATAATTCCAATCGGTTAAGTATACGCCGAGCTACAGTCTTTTGAATCAGTGGTCGCTTATCCCCCTATCCACTGCGGATTCCCATTTGAATGCACGGCGTCATTCATTTTAATGTGAATCCGTGGACAGAGTAGAAAACCGACTACTTGATTCAACGACTGTAACTCGGTCTATATTTAACCGATGTGAATAATCTTTGCAGCAATTACAGATAATGAACTAAGCTTTCAGATGATATCATATTATGTTAGATATTGTTGCTTGAAAATGGCGGACACAATCAGGGTCAAGTTTTTTTTTTACTCACCCTGTACAGCTAACTGCTCTTGACCCAAAGGTCCTGGGTTCGAGTCCCACTGAGGCCAATGTGTTGTGTCACTTGGATAAAGCACTTTACCTCGATTGCCTCTCTTCACCAAGGTGCTAACGGGGAGCTGTTAGGAATATTTTTCCATTGAGCGCCGCCCAGAGGTATGAGTATTCCTTGGACATTTGTAAGGCAAAACTGACATATTCTAGTGGCAGCGGAATAAATGTAAAGCGCTTTGATACATTGTGAAAAGCGTTATATAAATGCCGACATTTTGTTATTTATATTATGTGAAATTGGATCAAGCCTAATGATGTAACCACAATGTTTACAAAAAACCGTCCATAGACTGCTATATATTTAAAAGACTCTGAATGACTTCTTGGCTCCTGGAGATCGCCCACGCATCATTCTTGAAAGAATTGTAGTCCATGCAATGGTGGAGTAACTAGATAATTGCTATTTTGATCACCATTGCGTGATGTGTTAAACCTTTAACTCTCGTCTAATCAGCTGTTTTTTTTAACACTACTAAACAGCGGGGCTGTTGCAAACCCAATATATTTTCCATACCGAACCCCGTGAACTTGACTTTGGATCAATGGGTATCCAGTGATACCAAATAAGTATCGACATATCAAGCACCTTGCTTCTATGACGCCATAATCCGCGACGCTCTGTAAATTTGATGAAATACCACTTGTGCACAAAAAGCTAAAAATCAAACACAAGCGACCCCCTCTTAACCAACTTTTGCCAAAAGTAAAAAAATACGAAATCGAAATAAAGTTTAAAACAAAATTGAACGCTTTTACTGATAAGACTTTATGGTGTACGAAAAAATAAATTAGAGGGAGGCTTCACAATGCCCAACACACCTCAAACTTGGCGGCTTATCTGATTTAAAATACTTTCCCACTTTCAATGTAGTGGTGGGAGTCAACAAAAGGGAATTGTGGCATGTTATAGAGTGCGATGTGATCTCGTGCTCCAAAGTGATGTGGAACGTTTTGTGTCGTCTGCAAGAATTGCAGAAGGCACATAGGGATTTCTCTGGTCGCATGTCTGTGTATCTGTGTGTGTGTGTGTGTGTGTGTGTGTGTGTGTGTGTGTGTGTGTGTGTGTGTGTGTGTGTGTGTGTGTGTGTGTGTGTGTGGTCAAAATGTTAACCCTTAATATATTGCCGTATAGTGCTGCAGGCCCAATAATTCCAGTTTAGGAGAGTGGTACCGGGGCCGAATAATAACATTTGTCATCATAGCTAAAATTGGTCGTAGTGATGTGGAGTTCATGAAAACAAGGTATTGACATAAAAGTGGTGACAATTTGCACATGACGACACGCCATTTTCCAAAATGGAAGCCATCTTAAAGCCAAAAACACCTAACAAGACAATTTTGTTGTTAAAAAATTAATGTTTTTTATCGGTCAAGAGGGTCAACAAAACATTCCAAACTATAAAATGTTGCTGTTGCCGATATTTTCAAAGATGGCTGACATTTTATTGACACAGACCTTACATTTCTTATAGCCTATGAAGATGATTGTGGTGTCTAATTAAAAATAATTGTCTGGTCAAGGAGTAGATGCTTTTCCCCATTCAAAACCGAAAAGCTCTCAAGGCCAAAGAGTGATTCACACTTGCTAAACATGAGACACATGGGAAAGTCCAGCCCCCACTGCAAATGATGTTTTTTCTTTTTTGTGGGCCTGCTTCTAAGTGTCCCCTGTGATGGCGATTGTCTTTACAGCAAAAAGGAAAAAGTCGAAAAGTCGTTTGGTAACTTTTTTTCTGGGGGGGGGGGGGGTCATTTGAGAAAATTACTGATTCGAAACATAAGCTGTAGGAAGGTTGGGGTAACGGGGGGAATGTTTTGGAATCCTCCCTTTTTCGCAAGGGGGAGGAGAGTAAGTCTTTAAGTATTTATAGGCAGTAAATGGACTAATTCAAAAAACCTAACGTCTCTCTTAAAGCGGTGGGTGTTGAAGTGTTTTTTATTTTCTTTGTGGGAAGAGCAAGAGGAGTGTGGGGGCTGGGGAATATTTGAAGCCAAAATAAAAAAATATTGACGGTTTTGCCTTTTTTCCGGAGGGGGGGGAGTAAGTCCTTAAATCATGTGTTTCACCATATGAAGAAAATGACATGATTGCAACCTAATGATCTCCCTTAAGCTGTGGTGAAGTGTTTTATTTCTTTGTAAGAGAGAGTGTGGGTGCTGGGAAAATATTTGAAGCCAAAATAAAAAAATATTGCCGGGTGCCTTTTTTCAGGAGGGGGGGGGGAGTAAGCCTTAAAATCATGTCCTATGAAGAAATGACTGATTGAAAAACCTAATGATCCCCCTTAAGCGGGGTGAAGTGAAGGTTTTTATTTATATTTGTGGGAAAGAGTGTGGTTGCTGGGGAATCATTTGAAGCCAAAATAAAAATATTGACGGTTGATTTGTTTTTTTTTTTTTCAAGGAGGGGGGGGGGGGAGTAAGTAAGTCCTTAAATCATGTCATATGAAGAAAAGACGATCGAAAACCTAATGATCTCCCTAAGCTGTGGGAAGTGTTTTATTTTCTTTGTGGAAAGAGTGTGGGGGCTGTGGAATATTTGAAGCCAAAATAAAATATGACGGTGCTTTTTTTTTCAGGGAGGGTTGGTGGGGGGGAGGAGAAGTCCTTAAATAATGTCCTATGAAGGAACATGACTGATTGAAAACCTAATGATCTCCCGTAAGCTGTGGTTGAAGGTTTTTTATTTATTTCTTTGTGGGAAGAGTGAAGGTGCTGGGGAATGTTGAAGCCAAAATAAAAAAAAAATATTGACGGTGCTTTTTTCAGGAGGGGAGAGGGTTAGTCCTTTAAATCAATGTCATATGAAGAAAATGAATGATACAACCAATTGATCTCCCTTAAGCTGTTGGTGAAGTGTTTTATTTTCTTGGTGGGAAGAGTGAGGGTGCCGGGGAATAATTTGAAGGCCAAAATAAAAAAATTATTGACGGTTGTTTTTTCAGGGGGGGGAGTAAGTAAGTTCGCTTAAATCATGTTATATGAAGGAAAGAAAATGGAATGAGTGAAAACCTAATGATCTCCTTAAGCTGTGGTGAAGTGTTTTTATTTTCTTTGTGGGAAGGTGTGGGTGCTGGGGAATATGTGAAGCCAAAATAAAAATAATGACGGTTGTTTTTTCAGGAGGGGGGAGTACGTCCTTAAATTAATCTGTCCTAGGAAGAAAATGACTGACTGATTGAAAAACTAATGATTCCCTTAAGTTGTGGTGAAGTGTTGTTATTTCTTTGTGGGAAGAGTGTGGGTGCTGGGGAAATTTGAAGCCAAAATAAAAAAATATTGACGTTGCCTTTTTTCAGGAGGGGGGTGGGGGGGTAAGTCCTTAAATCATGGTCCTATGAAGAAGAAAAAATGACTGATTGAAAACCTAATGACTCCCTTAAGCTGTGGTTGTTGGTGAAGTGTTTTTATTTTCTTTGTGGGAAGAGGTGGGTTTGGGGAATTTTGAAGCCAAAATAAAAAAATTGACGGTTGTTTTTTCAGGAGGGTGAGGAAGTCCTTAAATCAGGTCATATGAAGAAAAATGATTGAGTGAAAAACCTAATGATCTCCACTTAAGCTGTGGTGAAGGGCTTTTGATTTTCTTTGTGGGAAGAGTGAAGGTGCTGGGGAATATTTGAAGCCAAAATAATAAAAAAAAAATCGGTATGTTACTTTTTTGATATGAATCATTGAAAAAAAACGCTCTGCGAATGTCCGTTAGGCGAAGGTCCGTCTAGGCGAATATCCGCCTAGCCGAATATCCATATCCAATATCCAATATCCTGCTAACTTTACCGTGCTGTTTAAGCTTGAAATTTTAAAACCATAAATTATTAAAGACAGGGAAATGAGGTGTTACTTTATTTCAACGAACTTATTCTTTTCCCGCCTTTTGAGAGGAATTTAACCTACAATCATAATAATATCTTGTGTAAGAAACTATATAAAATGCATTTAAAGTAATTCATCATTTCGAGAACAAAGGGCCACAATATAAAGATATGATCCAACAGTGACGTAACCAGCGGGAAACCCCGGTTGGAATTTTCCCTTGCTTGCCCCAATTGAAGGCAAGGTAAGTTACAAGGTTCATTGGAAGAATGTGTTGTTTTGCCCCTCCACTCCCCCAACCATTCTCTTGCCCTGCCTGCCCTGCTGACTTCCTCCACAAATGAAATGTTTGGTACACCCATGGATTTAAAAAAATGGATCTAGCAAAAGGTTTCAGCCTGAAAAAAATTGTTCATTTTGGTGAGTGGTTCTCAAGATATGGGTCCACCTTTAACCATAAGTGGTAAAGTCAGCAAAACAGACTTGTCACGGAGGCATCATTTTCTCTTAAAGGGTCCCAGGAAAATGAGATGATAAAACCTAGTCCAAAATCTTTACGGGCATTCCATTCCAATAAAAGGTCCACAAAAAAGAATACAACCAGTGACATCATAGTGAAAACTATTGATTTTCGTCAGTGCCATGACATAGATTCACAACCGTCACCTGGAATTTTTCTTTTCTCTCTGAAAAATCAATAGTCCCATAAGGATGTCATCGCCAACCCAAAATATTGAATGCCTTTCTCGCCCCTCCTTGTAGACTTGACACAAACCACATCAATTCTATTTGAAGATTTCATGGACCTTTAAGCCGATTTGTTGTTTTTGCAAGAAAACCACTTCCAGACTGCTCAAAGAATGGTGCCGATTGGCCAATTTTCTTCTAATCGTTTTTCTTTTTTGTCATATGTAGTTTGGGCAAGGATCTGGGAATGGTCTGTACAATATTCTGTAGCTTACCGATGATTTGCTAGAAAACCGGCCTTCCAGACTCTTCAAAAATGGTGCCGATTGCCATTTTTTCGAAAATCGCGAGCAGTGTTTCTTTTTCAGGTGTAGTTTTGACCAAGTCTTGGAGACGCACGGACAGTCTTTCTGCAGGTACTTGTGTGCATGGAAGCACGTGGCAAATTTGAAAAAAAACGGCCACAATATTTTCTTGCAGCCTTAAAAAAAATCGTGGAACGTTTGGAATCGCGGAAGGTCGTGACGCACACATGTCACAACTTGTGCTGTCATGGTTAAGGTTTTGCGACGGATTGGAAATGAACAAGGTGCCAAGGCTGATTATTGTTGATTTCTGATGCCTGCCGCTACTGCTAGGCGAAATTGAGCTCTCTTGTGTGAAGTTTTGTAAAAGTTTGACCAAGACTGCAGCCGATTTTGATTGAAGAAAAAATGTGGTCTTGTGTAGTTGGGTAGAGGCCAGGTTCGCCGTCGCGGGTTTGTCTCTGTGACTGTAGCTTTATTGGTGTCAACAACTCGGTGAACAATCGACGAGCAGTCTTGCAGCGAACACGACCATTTCACAACTTGTGCCGTCGTTTCAAGGTTTGCGATGATGGGAAAGAAAACATGTCTGATCTTGTTGATTTTCTGATGCTGCCGCCTACTGCTAGGCTATTGAGCATCTCTTGTCTTGTAAGTTTTGTAAGTGTTGACCAAGACTGCAGCCGATTTGAAGAAAAGAAAAAAAAGGGGTCTTGTGTAGTTGGGTTGAGGTCGGGTCGCGTCGGGGTGTCTCTGACTGTACCTTTTTGGTGTCAAAAACTCGGTGAACAATCGACGAGCAGTATTGACAGCGACATTTCACCAAACTTGTGCCTCGTTTCAAGGTTTGCGACTGATTGGAAGAACAAGTCCATGCTTATTGTTAGTTTCTGATGAATGCTGCCGCCTACTGCTAGGCTGTTGAGCATTCTCTTGTCTTGTAGTTTTTAAGTTTGAACAAGACTGCAGCCGATTTGAAGAAGACAAAAATTTGGTCTTTCTTGTGTAGTTGGGTTAGAGGGCCCAGGGCGCGTCGGGGGGTCTCTGATGGACTGGACTTTCTTGGTGTCAACAACTCGGTGAACAATCGACGAGCAGTCTTGAAGCACATTTCACAATTGTGACCGTCGTTCAGGTTCTGTGACGATTGGGGAATGAACAAGTGCCGTGCCCATTTAATAACATGATTGATCTTGTTGATTCATGATTGCTGTCGCTTACTGATAGGCGTTTCAGCACCCCATGTCTCGTTGACGACGAGGGAGAGGGAGGAACCTCGCATACTAATCATTGGTCGGGATACAAATTTAAAATTTGCAACATTTGAACAAAACTCTAGCGATTGATTGAAAAAAAAATGCGGTCTTGTGTAGTCGGGAGAGGTGAAGTCGGGAGCTAAGCTATCTTGTGGTGACGTACTTTTGGCATGAAAATCCCCAATGTCCAAATCGAGCAGATCGTGTCCTACCCCCGGCGCCCACCTTGTCGAAACCGGTGGTGGTGGTGGTTTGTGGGGGGGGGAAGGCAACTCAGATAGACCCTCTTTTCTAAATTTTTTGTACACAATGACCCCCCTTTTGTGCTGTGTGTTACCTTTTACCCAATAACACCCTTTTTAAAATCTCATATACTTAACCCCCATTTCTTATTCCTGCTACCCATTTTTCACAAGTTTCCATAAAAGATACAGTTTTTAAACAAATTTAAATTTGCACCGCGACGCGGCACATTTGAACAATTTTATTCATCCATGGCAATATGAACTCTGGAAAAGACGCACTTCCTATTGAACTTCAGGTTGTGACCTCATGGCACCCTTCTTAACAGTACATATGAATGAAGCCCATTTTCTTATTATAGTCAAGGGACGGACCCATGGATTTTGGGGGTCTAGCTGCACTCGCTTCTAGAAAGTTGAAGTAATGTTTTTTAGTTAGCAAACTGTAAGTAACATTGGGTTTGGATAATAAAAATTTGTGAAAAATCAGGGCAAAAAGATTTGAATAAACAGTTTTTATTATTTCGCTGTAGTCCAATAGGTCAAATTTGAGCATTTTTTTTTTTTGAGGTCGTTGTTGGGGTAACACTTTCGAGCACACTTTCAAAATTGAACACAAACGATCTAAAATGTTATTTGGAGTACATTACATAGTTGTTTCAAAGATTGTGTGATTTTAAAAACACTATATTTGGTTCAATAGGATAGTTATAGCTATTAGGTTCAATATAAATTGTCTTTGTGTCAAAAGTATGCAAATTGGTTATTTTGTTTTTAAAATATGTGATCCATAAACATACATGATACAGGTGAACTAATTTTGTTTCTTGTAGAAGATAAACAATGGCTGGTCCGTTTTGGGGAAAGCTTTTGAAAACCCCCTTTTTGTACTTTTTTAATAAATAGTTAATAATTACGCATTTTCCCAAAAATGCAAAAAATCGTGATTTTTAGCATGTTGACGAGTTACGGGGAAGATTTCACTTATTCTGTGCCCTCTGATAGTACCAGAATGATTCCAACTGATTTTAAGGTTCATTATACATAAAAAAGTACACATACTCAGGTAAAGTCATGAAATAGCAATATTTAATGGTTGCCATGGTAACCAGGAACCACTAGAGCTGTGAATGACTTAAGTAGAAAAATAGTTATAGGACAATAACTTTTGAAGTATTTCCACCCATATCAGTACTGCACATAGTGTTGACATTTAGTAAAAATATCGAATCGAGTACCGGTCTCAGATTGCGAGACAATTTATGTCGTGCCATGAAAACGCTCCAAAGATGCACGAAAAACGGTGATTTTTTCGCATGCTGAAGAGTTACGGGAAGATTCAACTTATTTTTCGGATCCTTGATGGCACCGGATGGCTCATCAAACTTAGTTTGGTGTTGTTGTACATAATAGAGCACACCGAAGTCAAGAAATAAAAATATTTCTGGTTGCCATGGTAATAACAAGTGGCTACTAGAGCTGTGGGTAGAAAATAGTTGTCACAACAATAAATAATAGTTTTTTTACCACTGTATATGGTGTGGACATTTAGAAACAATTTGAATATGAGTACCGTCACTAAAAAAAATATTAACATAGCAACACACCCAAAATAATTTACTATAAATTTGGGTTTTCCACACTAAGAGGACGTCTCAGCGCCACGGGAAATACACTTTCGTGCAAGGAATGTTGCAAGCAAATTTATTCCATGTGAGGGGTCATAAGCAAACGCCAAATCAGCAACGATAAAAAGTCGAATTTTATCATCTGGGTGGAATTGACGTAATTGTTGTTAAAAACGAACTGCAAAAAACACTGCCATTATCCCTGGTTTTAAATAATATTTAACCCAAAATTGCTATTTTAGGCAAATCTGTATTTAACTCTAAGGCACAGTATACCTTCCCTAACAGCTCACTAAGGACAAAATTCCTGGACTATGGAGTTTGGTTTATTCACTTCAGGAGTGCTCTAATAATTTGGTAAGCATTCCAACGATGTAAAAAACCGGGGGTGGTTCGAGAAAAAATTGGGGGCGCTTTCTTTTGAAAATCTCCTCAGGTCTCTTTAAGGCGCGAATATAGCCTGTATAAGATGTGTGTTATAGTGCCTCGCTTCACCATCGAAACGTGCCTCCTGGTGGTCCTTGTCGCGAGAGACAACATTTTGAGGATTCTTTTACACCGAAGCCTCCTGTAAGTCTTGTCGATAGAGATAGAGGACAAAATTTTGAGGCATCTGTACAAAGACTTCCAAAGTAGTTTTGGGGAAGAAAGTTGTGAAGGTGTTTATTTTGTACCTTCAAGGATGCTGAGCAAGATTTTTGGGTCTCCACCTAAGGGAAAGTGGGGAAATTCTTGCTAGAGGGCGAGGTTATTTCAAAAATGCACGCAAATTCCGGGAATGGCAATTGAAGCCAAAACACAGCTATCTGAGAGTCAACTGATTTTGGCACTTGTGCATGGTTGTCCAGCAGGGGCAGGCCAAGAGGTATGATACGGTAAAAATAAGGTGTGTGGTATATGTAGGTAAGTGGCGTGATGGAGGTGTATGGCAAAAGCAAAGTGATCACTATCAACATATAAAATGGTTAACTGATTATATTTTTTATTAATTGTTAATTACCTGCATATATAAATATTACATGGAAAAATACTTTCAATACTTAATTAACAACTTTTATTTATATTTCTTCCTGAAACTTCCGTTGGCGGTCAAGGGGTGGGGTTCAATTCAAAAAGTTACACAATCACAAAAATGAGGTCGGAAAGAAAGATATGTTAGTCGTTAATAAAACTGGCCAAAAGTAGTGCGGAGGGTCACTAGGCCCCCCCCTTATACCACATAAGGTTAATGCTTAAGTTATAGTTGCTTATCCCAATAATGGGATTTTTGATAGACCCATAGTAAAAAAGGAAGCTCTTTCAAAATGGCTTTATATACATAAACTTTTTGGGGACGTTATAAATTAAATCAATTATGAACATAAATCACCCTATGAATATGTTTGAAGTAATTACACTTTATTATTTCTATTTGACAAATTCAAATACAACACAGGTTGGTGGTGATTAGGAGTACCTTTGCATAAATGCATAAAAAATCATCATTACAAAACACTTTACCACGTCGTTAGGTGGTGTTTGTGGAGTCTTTTTTAGAATATCTCGTGCTGATTTGCTCGTCTACACTATGGGCATGATGAACAATTTCAATGAAGTATCTACACTCAAAAATTCTGTTAAAAATCATTGTATAAACATTTATTTTTTAAGTAGGACTGTAAATAAATCTTCAAATATGTGGGATTACACGCATTGACACAGTGACAGGCAAAGGGCATGAGAAATGTTCAGCGATATTTAAATGCTTCCAGCGCAATAGCATAATAAAGTGACGGGCAAGACTATAAAGCTCCAAATTTGGGCATGAAATTTGTTGACAATATTCCTAACAAGGCGGTTCTCCAACAACAACCGTTGTTTTTCTAAAATGTATAAGTCCGATTTACAATGTATTGACATTTCAAACTCATGTCTGGAATAGTTTATTCAAATTCAATATTACAAAATGACTTCTAATCCAACATATAGGTGGTGGGAGTGTCGATTCCCCCCCAATAAAACTGTTCCCCTGCCTCTCCCCAATGAAAATGCCTTGGTACTGCTGCAGTGAGATATTTGTTAGCGTACATTAATCTTTCTATATAAAACTTGACCATTTTAGGCGGCGCCAAGGGAGGCTCCTCTGCTAAAAATCATTGTCGTATCTGAAGAAGGAAGCCGCACAAAAAATCCTAATAAGCCACCCCACTTTTTTATGGGGTATTTGTAATACACGGATTGCTATCAAAAATATCCCCCCAAAATATCTCAGAGTAGTCAGAAGGCTCATTTCGAGTCCAAAAGGAGCAATAATTTAAAAAACTGGATGCAAAATTACACGATTCGCGGCTCAACGGATTTGGGTCAGTGATGGTAGGTCACAGGTCTCTGTTTTGGTTTGGTGGTTATGAGGTCTTGGTTTTTACTTTGGATGTGGGTTTGTTGGAGTTTTGTTTTTTTACTTTGGGTGGTGGGGTGGTCTTGTTTTTACTTGGGGGTGGTGGGTATGAGGTAATTTCGAGTGTAGGTTATGTATTATATTGCTCTTGCTATATGTTTATTTTAAACAATTTAATTTTGAATGAAATCCTGCTAACATTTCTACTAGTTTTCCCTATCCATAAGTTTGGTAATGGGCAAGGTTTTCGATTTACAACTGGCTCTAAAATTGGGACATGTAGTTAAAATTATGTGCAATTAGATGTGTGACCTTTCAATAATATTCAAAGAAAGAAACAGGAGACTTTAATTGGGACATTTTTAAATTGAAAAAGAAAGAATTGACAATCTCTCCCCGATGCCATCAAACGGGTGTATATGGGGGGGGGGGGGGGGGGGTATGTGTGAAAGCAGAGTCTTGTGCGCGTGTGTCAGTCTGTGTGCATGTTCCAACGATTGGGTTTCTAGAGCCTCCACACGTTCATCCGGTTTTATATGGTTTGTGGTGGGTGTCAGGATTTATTAACTGAGTAAGCTGATGCGAGGCCGCGTGTATCCATGCTACGGACCCTCCTAACGCTTTGGCTAATTGCAGCGAAACTTGATCAGACGAATACTGGCCCAAGGTTATAATAGGTTGTTACTCTGATGGGGTGAGCGGTTCATGTTGGGGCCGATTTTACAGACACTAACAGTGATTTACTAAATCAGAGAATCGAAAAAAAAATTAAACAATATTGATTTTTGAATATCTGTAACAAGTAGGCCTTAAGTTATCCTACAACCCTAACAAGTGGATAAACCACAACCAAACCCAAAAACAAAATCAGGGTCTTATTTTAGACATTTTAGGCCCAAATTAGTTAGAGAAATATTGACAAGGAAGTCCTTTTTGGCGAAAGAAGAAAGATGTCAAAGATCCCCAAAAGAACCATTTTAGGGGGTTAGGGGTTACTTTTACAAAAAAGATCCACTTTTTCGAATCCGCCCCCTCCTCCCCCCGGTAAATAAATCCTGGTTCGGCCCGGGTTGACTGGTTTTTGATTTACTGCTACACAATCAGCTTGTAGGTGGGGTCATTTGGAGCCAATTCGTGGACGTGGAGAGCAGAGCAATCCTTTCTAGTGGCTTTGTGTTCTAAGAAGGGCAATGAATAAATGTAGCTGGGGTGTCCCTCAGAAAGCGTGGGCGGGAATCCGGAGGGGTAAAATTCTTTAAAGTAGAGGTCAATGTTGAAAATTGCTATTGCTGTAAATAAGGATAATCAAAAGTGTTCGACTGTGCCGGGATTTAAAAGGGTATAGTTTTGTACTACCTACAAGGTATGGGTACGGAGAGGTATAGGACAAAATTGGTTTAATAAATGTCAAAGGTCATCACCACAAAGGTTAAATCCTTATATGCCCCGATTTCCTTAAAAAAAATGGTCTGAATGTTAAACCTTTCCACAGGGATGTTTCAAAAAAGTAGTTGGTCCAAGTTTCAAATGCGGGGTGTACTCCGGTCCCACCCCTGTGGCCCGGAGAGTTATCTGAGGCCGATAAAGGGGCATTCTTTGAAAATCTATTGGTTTTCCGCCACAAATAAAAATGTTACGATCACCAAATTGGTCAGTATAAGCAACTCCCGCCAAGGTGGTACGAGGAGTACAAGATTGAGGTCAAAGGTATGTGTAGATTAAAGGGAGGGCATTCTATAATTTTACTTAGGCTGACGTGGTTTCTGTATCTCATGTCCAAACGCTTGGGCCGATTGCAGCCAAATCTGATGAGAAGAACCGAAGGTTCAATTGTGGTGTAATCCTTGTGGTGTGAGAGTCACGGGGATCTTTGAATGAGAAATTTATATCCATTGTTTTCTCGCTCGCAATCAAATGCTACGATCACTAAATTTGGCCAGTATATACGCACAGTCCCAAGGCCCATATTGAGGTGGTACACAAGATTGAGGTTCAAGGTTATGTGATGCATTAACAAGAGCATTCTTTCAGTTTGGTTTCAGTTTGGAATTTATCCCGTGCCCAAACATTGGGCCACTTCAGCCAAACTGATCACAAAGAACCATGGCCCAAGGTTCATATGTGGTGATGTGAGAGGTCATCATAATTGGGGTTAAAGGACATGTGGGCCAATTAAAGGGCATTCTTTGATGCAATGAGCTAACTTTTGCAGGTCATTCAAGGTCGTAGTGTAATCTAAGGACAAATCACTGCACATGATTGCATGGTCATGGAACCTATAGTGGGTGTAATCAACATTTGCTACCAATATTTTTTTAAGGTAAATTTCAGGTATCTCGGTGATCCAAGGTCAAATCAAGGTTCAATCACTGAATATGTCGCATAGTCATGAAAACTCGTATGTGGTAAACATCAGTGCTATGAAAATTTTGAAGAAGGTCCATTTCAAGGGTATTGGGTCATGAAACTTGGTGAGGTGGAGTTCGTGTAATGACCGATCTGACACATTTTGGCCTACTGATGGGTGCATGGCTTGCTAATACAACCGATTATCATACAATGAGGAGTTTCCGTAATAAAAATGACCCATCTGACACACTTATGATTTGGAAAACCCTTCACAGATAAAGCAAACATGTTTATTCCTTTAAGGTTCCAAATTCATAAGTCTTTCAGAACGCAGTGTTAGATGGTTCAGGTTACGGGAATCCCTTGGTGGGTGTACTTAACAGTTGCTACTAACTTTCAAATATAAGCCAGGGGGATAGAAATTTCAATGCAGTGTTTTATTTTATTTTTTTACTCTACCTGGGTGCGCAATGCGACGCCCCTCCGGCGAACCTAAATACACAATTGTATTTGACGAATGGAGGAGTCATTATGCGAACTTGCACAGTGGATTGGTGAATTGTGCAATTGATGACCAAATTGTCCCATTTTAGCTGACGTTGGGGATGCATTTCTCCAATCGGTGTTTTTTAAGAACCAAATTTGTCGTCAGGTTTTATAGGATTCCAGCGATTGTAAAAATTGCCATATGCAAACCCTATGTTTGGGAGTTATGGAGTCAAAATGCGCTAAAGATAGCCACACCAGGTCAAACTTCGGTTGGTTGCAGTAGGCGGCATAACAAAATAAAGTCTCCCATTTGTAAGAAATGTTCTCAAATCTATTCATATTGACAAAAGCATAAAGAATAATTTTGACTGTATCACATGTTTTGTAACCGAGGTAGGGTATAAGGAATGCCACTATTATAGTCACCATGGTCCAATGTGCTCTGGATTTACATAGTCTTCTAACTTATTGGTCCCATAGCATGATAAATAAAAACAGATGATGTGAAAACTGTTTCTTTTTCTTTGTCTGTCTAGATGAAAACAGGTTGCTTCAATTTTTACCAAGGGTTGAGCAAACTTTTACTTTGTGTATCTTTGCAAATTGAAATGGGACTTTTGGCATTGACCATTAACTCCAAAGTCGTACTTACCAACAAATAGGCATATTTGGAATATGTAACCAGACGAACAATTTGTTTTCACCCTACAACCCACATTCGAGCATGTTTGGTCTTCACAATCTGCCAATGTACAACATTAATTTCCCCTCATCTTGAAACATGTCCCAGCTGCGATATTTTTCCCGTTACTCGTAGGTAACTTGTTTACGTGTGACATTAGGACTCTATTGCACTTTTACAAATGCCAAAATTTCAGAGATTTACATAAAAATGCACAATGTCATTTGTCAATGAAATCTGGTCTGCTAACTTATTTTTACAAGTACCCTTTCAATACTTTGGGAATTGTGTATGACATTACTTTCAAATATGCCTAAATGTTCTAAATGTCATCTTTAGGCGCGTTTTCAGGGCAACAGTCATGTTCTAATGACCTTTACTGGGATATTAATATGTTTACTAGACGTCAAACCATGTGCAGTGCATGATATGGTGTAAATAACGTAAAGAGTATTGTCTTACAACTATTTCTATACTTTATTCTACTTTAGCCATCACAGCTTTGTGGTCACTGGTTACCATGGCAACCTTAAGATAATTTGATATTTCTGACTTATGTGTACTTGTTGTCCTAAGCACCCCAAATAACTTAGCAGCCTTCTGTTTACCATAAGGGACAGAGAAAAATAGTTAATATCCCGTAACTCTTACAACATGCTAAAAATCACCGTTTTTATGAATTCTGTGTGACGTTTCCATGGCAACAGTAAATGCTCTGATGACATGTACTCGATTCAGATATGTTACTAAATGTCACACCAGGGGCTACCATGTAGCATGATATGGTGGAAACTAAAGTCAACAGTTTTATTTTTCCTTTAACTATTTTCTACTTTAGTCGTTCACAACCTCTAGTTGGTTACTGGTTATCCATGGCAACCATGAAATATTGCTATTTTTGATTTACCTGATTTTATGGGTACTTTGTTATGTACAATGAACCATAAATAAACGATCGGAGTCATTCTGTACTATCACGGGGCACCAAAATAAGGTTGAATGTACAAACTATCACACATGCTCAAAATCACGATTTTAGCATGTTTGGGAAAAACATGATAATTTATTCAGCCATTCTAAAAGTAACCAAAAGTGGGTTTTAAACCTTTATCCAAAACTGCTACGCATTGAGTTTCTACAAAGAAAAAAATTAGCTTCAATCATCATGTATATGTATGGCATAACATATTTTAAAGCAAAATACCAAAAATTTGGTAAATTTTTTGGACCCAAAAAGCCAGTATACTTTGAAAATAGCCTATAATTACCCATATTAAACCAAATATATATTTAAACTCACCAACATCTTTATAAAACCATTTGTTATTTATAGAGGATAAAATTATAGGACCATTGGGATAGGTTTTTTGAAATATTATGCTCAAAAGGTTACCCTACCCCTAAAAAATGGCCCCAAACTACACAATTGGGTCATACAGTGAAATGATAAAAATCGGACTGTAGCAAAAAACTTTTGACCTCATTGCAGATTTTTTATTATTGAACCTAATGTATATTGACCGGCTCTAATAAAAACATTGCTTAAAACGTTTAGTAGGATGAGTGCAGGTAAATCAAAAACTAGAGCACTTACAGAGATTTAGTCCTTGACTTCGGCTGTGTACTGAATGACCCTTATTTTCACCCTAAGGGCCGAGGACAAATACACCCAAGTCACTTCAGATAGGCAGTGGCTCCCCGGAACTTTTCAACTGGAGATCATGACCTTGATTTTTTCATAGCAAATCAAGACTCGTTGTTATCACGGTAAACGAGCGTATGCTAAACTAAAAAGGCTGCAGAGACTGGAGTCAAGTACTTATTAGACTTGTCAAATTAGAACTTATAGTTTCTGAAAAAGAATTATTAGTGCTACTATTAGTCGTACTGATGCTGCCATTGTTACAAAGTTATCATCCATGTGTAAAGGTTTAAGGTGCAAATAATATTCACCCACGTTGGTGCTTTACTTCACTAGCTCTTAAATCAGGTAGTACCCCTTTAATCATTTAGCGGTAGAGGTTTTCATACATTTTAATAAAAAAAATCAAACAAATTTAATATCCTGACCTTTAATGTAACATTGAAATTTTCTTGAAGATGTGCATACTTGTATCGAATTAAAAAAGCTATGTTAATCATAAAATCGGGTAGTGTCCCTTTAAAACAAGAATTTCACCACTTTCCACCAACTTATCAATTTTGCATGCAGCAGATTTGAACTCAGCACCCTCGAATTGACCTAAAACACCTCTCAGATCTTTTAGTGTATCTTGAGTAGGGTTCAACCTTATTTGGAGCCTTTTAGGCTTGATGGATCCCCTAGTATTTGTTGCATCTGCTTACTAGCCGTAGAAACAGGGGAAAAATCACGTAAAAATAGCAGTTTTTTTTACCGTCACTTGAGAACGCAAGTTCTGTTTCATTTGTAGATTGCAGCATTTTAAACCTTATTTTATCAATTTTCTAAACATGTATAACTCAAGCACTGTTAAATTGTAGGTATCGGGCGAATTTCGTTTTAAAATCAGATGTTTTAGCTTCCCGTACATACAAAAACGTGCAAAATTCATAAATTTGGGGCACTTAACGACCGAAAATACCTTTGTTTTCCTCAGTCGTGAAATTCTGATATTGGTAGATTGTAATTTTATCATGTTTGGAGTATAATGGGCCATAGCATGGAACATTAATAGAGATTGGTTATTTACTTTCCAGGCGTTTTTAAGTTTTGTAAAAATAAACTCACTTTAAAAGGGATCTATTCCTAGGTATAGCGGGGTAAAATTAAACTAATTTCAGACGGATTTACTCTTAGATGTAGCGGGGTAAACAAAAACTCATTAATTGCAGTACAAGGGTTACAGGTTTTTTAGTGTTAATATTGTCACAAAAATAATTGTTATGGATAATATCATCTCTTGTTCTCCGTTGGACTTAATTTCATTAATTTGACCTACAATCCTCAAATAAAATGTTTGATCACTTTCTGTCTATACATGTAAACGCTCCCCCGCACCCCCATTCAATGTTGGAAAACGTCAATGTCTTGTTCAGTTCGCCAAATTGTATCAACATTGATTCGGGGGAGGGGGCAGGGACGCCTGAGTCTGCATCATTTTGCATCCTCAAATCAAAACCAATCACATTAGTAGGTCATTCACAATTCAACCACGGATTGGGACTTCGGTAAATGCAGCGTTCGAAGAACTTTTTTCGATGATTGTAGTACCTGAAAGTTTTCACACGCATACAGATCAACAGCATATCATTTCAGCGAGAAGATGACTGGCACTTGGACCTCATCGCAGTACCAGTCATATAATTTAGTGTACAGTTCTTTCCGTCAAAATATCCCTGTTCATTAACAGTAATTTAACGCATATATTACAAAGATAAAATAAGGATTTGCTTTTGAGTAGTTAAGTTGCATTTGAGAGAGGAGAGAGCGCCATATATGTTCGTGTATATATTAACGGGAGCAAATGCAATTTTTGACAGCAAAGTTTTCCATATGTGAGCGGAATGTTCCAGATAACCAGATGTCATGTTCACAAAGGAAATGTTAGACCGAAAACAATACAGTGGGGCTATCTACAAGGGCACCAGATCCGCATCAATGTATGTGGTACTTCCAAGATCCAGATGTGTGTGAACGTGCGTTGGACTGTCTGCATGCACATTTTCATGCCGTTACAGCATGATTGTTGTGCGTAAGTGGTTAATGGAATCGCGGCGTATTAAGCGTGGCTCTGTGACGCAATAGAAACCCCGCTAGAAGCCTGTTAATCCGCGTTCCCTATATTTTGATCTCAAGTTTGAGGGTGTGTGGGTGAAGTCACTTGCGCGTAGGTTTTGCACCCTAGTAGAAACGGCATGTGCTGACCTTTCCATTGCAACACGCACGTAAATAAAGCGGCACACTAGAAATGATAAGCGAATGAAGGAGTCGGCTCATTCGTATATGTCACTCAATGACCTCAAGACAGAACAGAGTTATACCGGGGTATACGCTGCAGCGCTGTGGCTGTGCAGCGTGCATTAACACGATACTCCTATGTTATGTAACATTGATACCTCGTTGTGATAGCCCCAGTTGTGTGGCATATGGTTGGGACAGAAAAACATGTATCATGGTATATGGTATACTTTGAACTAGTAGCCTATGGTACAATCACGACAATACACATACGTGATCGTCAAGATCATCAGTACATGCCTAGCCTAGCCTAGCCTAGCCATAGCTAAAATACAAAATCGCAGCTACCGGCTCGGGCTCGGGAATGGGTGATGACGAGGCTAAATATTACTAGTCCATCTCTGTAACAAAACATCCATTACGCTACAATTACTCTGCCCATGCAAACAACTCTTGTGGTCTGCTGAAAGAGATGTGAATGAAACGCAAATTTGAAACTGTTTGAAACCTAAAATCCCTAAAAATATTCAATTTCAAGTGCTTGTTTCTCAAAAAAAAATTCTTCACATCAAACATCTTTTGTTGGATGAGAAAAGGTTGATCAAAATAGCGTTGTCTAGCTATATGCCAAAGGTGTAGAGGTCTGTTAGGTAGATTAAACGTATATTCGCAACCTCTAAATCCCCCCGGGTAAATTCCAACTTCAGTAACGAAACATTACTGACCGTCAACGCCTGTGGAACATGAAACGTCCGGAACAGGACTAACATAAATGCAGAGGCAAGGCTGGCGCGACACGCAATTTTCCCGGGGGTGGGAATCCCCGATTAGGAACGTGATCAAGGCTAACCAAAGACAGGAAATGATTGCATACTTCCCCACAAATGAATTCTCCAAACTTTCTTACACTGTTTGCCAAAGGATTTGAAGGAAGAAAATAATCCTTCATTGCAGGATTAGAATGAGCTCTGCTTAGCTATGAGATGGTGTGGCAGTAATGCAAGATTATATCAGAAAAATGCACTGTGAGCAGCTTATTTAGGAACATTCTCCGTGTGTTCATAAAATATGGTCGACCTTTCTTTCTTAGACATGGATGTCTTGTTTTGAAGAGACTAGAACACCCAAAACGTATATTGTGCATTTATAATACAATTACTCACTATTAAAGTGACGATACGGTTATAATGTAGTGCATGTTTTTCAATTGTTTTACTTATATGGTGATATAAAAAATGGTTTAGGTGAGTGAAAAAGTACAGTTTGGCATGGCCGTCATTAGAGTTTACTCAGGTTGTAAGTTTTTCAAAACAATTCAGTGGGTTTTGAAAATGTCAGGGGAATGAATGAAATCGACAACCTTCATTACCTTAGTTTGCAATTGATGTGGTACTAAAATTACGGAATTTATGTTTGTTTTTAGATTTTGAAAATATATTGGCAATAACTTAGGTTTGGCAAGTTTTAAATTTTTTAAAACCATTCCAGTGAATATTAGATATGTCAGCATTTAGTGAAAAAAAGGACACCATTCATTTGCCTTTTCAGCTGATAGCATTCCTGAAATATACATTGTTATGTGTTTTCAAAATGGCGCCGGTGGCCATTAAAAAAAAATGCTTGTACCAAGAGTTTGCCAGGGTTTGGAATTTTCCCACCTTGCAGGGTTTGGAAGCTATAAATATGTAACTCAAATCTTCAACATTCACATCCTGCGGAAGCAAGTGTATACGGGTCCGTAGGGCAGCTCAAGGACTAGATCTATGTTGCCGAAGCCAGAAGACTTACTGTCACGAAAAGGGCAAGCTTGGAATGCCTA
>JAMKCH010004575.1:0-47827 GCA_023653785.1 Ophioderma brevispina
GTACACTCGGAGCTCAAACAACTTACGCAGATTTTACTCCTTCTTCAAAAACACTTTCTCTGCAACAAGAGCTCTCAAAAATCACGTAAGAATTCCGATGTTTGAAAGATTTTTTTCAGATTTCCGATATATTGCATATAATTCAAATCAGTATACCTTCTCCTTCTACTTCCCGTTTTCTATCATCCCTGACACGTCCAGCATTTGGTGGTCGACCAACAAATCAAGTAAAGTAAACAAATGCTACACTATATAAGACAACAGGCAAGCTTACCAAATCAATATAGAAGCATTCGCCCTCATAAAAAGTGGCCTTTGTCTTTACTTGTGGTAGCTATCTTAATGCTGCAGGAAATCAGAGTATATTCATGGGAAATGTGAGGGTAGATATATAAAGTACAAAGTTATGGATATTTATGGAATAAATTAATGTTTTTCAACAAGTGCCAAGAATATTATATTCATTTTTATGCACTCACTATAATTGAGGGCAAATGCCAATGTATGTAAAGTCTAAAGGCCTGGCCCGTTAATGAGGCTAATATGATTCAGCGGATCTGATCGAGTCCCCGGCGTATAGTTCGGAGAGCGCGTGTAACGCTGCTTGTCCCTCATTGGTCTGTAGACTGCAGACCCCATATAAGGTCACGCAACAGCGGTCATCAAACGTCAGTTTGTAAAAACGCTGCGTAGTTTGTAAAACGACCGCGAGGTTGTGAAAACCACAGGCGATCTTGTAACAACCACGGCGAGTTTTGTAACAAAACAGGCGCCGCGAGTTTGTACAAACCGCGTGGAGTTGTAAAAACCATGGCGAGTTTGAAAAACAGACGGCGAGTTTGAAAAAAGACGGCGAGTTAAAAAAAGACGGCGAGATTAAAAACAAAAAGACGGGAAAATAAGTATTTTTAAATTTCAGATATAGTTATTTTTGGGTAAATATGCTAGCCTCCCCTGTCACAAATCCCCTATCAATTAAGGTATACGTTTCATATAAAAGTCCAATTGATCAATGAGGTATTACAATTGATTCCGTCATGCGCAATGTTCGAATGTGCAGTAGTGCTTGACAGAATGAATGGCAAAACATCATTTGCATCAATGGGACTTCTATATGAAAGTTTACCCAAATAGATGTGTCTATAGAAGATTTTTTATATATAATTTTTTTTATGAAAAACCAAAAAAGACTTTTTTACCTTTTTTATTATTTTTGGGTAATTGTATTTTATTTATATTATTTATTTTTTTAAAAGCAAGACGACAACAACACTCACATACACTATTCAGTGTTTTTGTTCTTTTGATCGGCGAGGTGCAAGAGACCCATCCAGCAACTCTCAAAATCAACTTGGATATACTCCATGGGATCAAAGAGAGAAAGATGTTTGATAAGGACTTTGGTTACGCATATCGGCGAAGTTAATGATTTCTGCTCAGTTAATATTGTCTAATCATACCTTTTAATACTCTGGGATTTGTCAAGTGCAAAAGTGCCAATGTGATTGAAATGAATAAAATGTCATCCAAAAGTTCTTTCCTAAATACAGTGACAGTAGATGTACATCAAGCAGCATTGACCTTGTGGAAATAATAGCACTGTTGATATCAGTTCCAGTAAATCCGCTCGGGATGCAGAGGAGAAAAGCACTACAACTTATGTTCAATTGTATAGGTATAATTAACAATCGGCTCTGTACGTCCAGATTAAAAAGGATCAGGTGCTCAGCACCGATTAAGATCGAGCTATTTCTTTTCATGACGCAAAGCGCAAGATATACTGTCTTCTTCAGAATAAATAATCTTAGGCTTCTACTGTGCATCAATTAAATTTGACCATATTTACATAATTTTCAGAAAAGGAAGCAAGATCAATACAAAAATCAGAAAAGTTGTTTGGCAGGACTGTGACCTAACATCTTTGTGAAGAAACCAAAACTAAATTACAGTAACTGTCGCGTAACCCCAGTTCTTTTCAATTTACCGTGTTGTTAGCATCGGTTCGCTTGACCCCCTCTTTTGTATTTTTTTAAATATCGTGTGAAAATAATATGAAAGGAGGGTCCCACGTAAGTAGGGATCTTGGTCTGCACACAAAATGTTAGGTCACAACTTACCAAGCAACATTGTCCATCGTGAGTTTTGTTCACATTAGTTTCTTTTTTCAAGAAATGATGAAAAAGATACAGTCAAAAATATTGAATAACAGAGAACCTACGCAAGGAGCACAGCATCATACAGTGCAGACGAATCAAAGGCAATACTTTCATTTGCGCACGTGAACGTCTATTGTGAAACTTCTACAAAACTGGCATGGATACCCAGTCTATAACGCCTATATCTATTCAACTGCGAGGGACAATAACAAAGAGCTACAAAGGCTTGCAGTTCCACAAATAAACAAAGGGGAATCTGACGTGCTTTGTCCGTGAATAGCAGGCTGGGGGGGGGGATTTACTTGTCATAATGCCATTATTTGCTTGGTCAATGTAGCATAGTGTATGTCCCTGATCACTGATCTTCAGAAAAGAAATTGAGATTGCATTTTATTAATTTTCATGAAAATGTGCAACTACAATTGCCTTATACCAATACAAATGGTAATTTTTCTAAATTTATTATTGTTTAGAGTGGAAAAAAGGTTACTTCTGCTTGATCCCATGGCCCAATATGTCTATAATAAGAGTCGAGTTCTGCTTTCCAAAGAAAATCAGCAAGAAGAATTTGCCAGGGGCAAACATTTGAAAAAGGATTGTTTTAGCCCTCTCAAGATCATGTCTAAAAGAAAAACATGTATGGGAGTTGCTGCGGGAGTTGCCCCTCCTGCCTTTTTAAACAGACCTGCCAGGGAGATTACCAGGTGCACAACAAGGGTGACAGTGAGGTCGCCAGCCATCATAAATTTTTTCTTGCAGTTTTCACTCAAACGTCAAAAGAATGGAAGTGATTGATCATATGGCTTATGTTCAAATATTTTTTCGATGTTGCCATCCGCTTTAACAGCTTCAGCTTGCCACCGCAAGCAGGGTCCATGATCGCCAGCAATCAACATCATGCTGCTACCGCTCATGATTTTAATAACTGATATTGTAGGAAGGATTTTGCCGTGGCTTGATAAGTTGGGTGATGTTAGTATTTTGAGATTATCTATTGATTATATTGTGCTTTTAGGTTATGCTAGACTTCTGTACAAAATCCCATGGAGATGGTGTTATAAAAATATTCATTTGTCTATTCATTTAAAATATATATATAATTTGCGTCATTTTTATAATTTATTTATTTTCTCTTTATTTGTTTTATTTTAATTGTATTTTATTTTGTAAACAACTCACAACATATCACTGTTTTTTTTCTTTTTGACTGAGAGGGTACAAGCTGACCAATGTAGCACCTCTCAAATGAACTTCAATATGTCTTATATTGTCATGACGTCTCGTAGAAGTCAAATGTCAGAAACCCCTTTCAAACACAAATATATTATTTTGTTTATTTATTGATTTAATGATTTTTAATTGGTTTGGTTCAAGAATTTGTGATGTCCAAAAAACAATATTACATATATTAAAAATTACCCACGATAATTAAAGAGATTATACTTATTAGAGTCCACAAATATCCCCAAAGTGGTGCAGTTCAACCAAGATATGTCCTCACAGCGAGACTCCAAAATGGACAGCGGCATAGTTCACATGTATATGCCATGTGAATCTTCTTGAGTCTTGGAAAGTTGAGTCTTGAAGTTGAAGGTAACGTGAATGAAAGTTGAAGTAATTTGTCCAGCAGTCAAGACGACAGGTGCCCTCAACGACAACTAATATTCTGCAATACAATCCAGGTATTCTACCACCATCATTTGTCGCTAATATTCCTCATTATAGGACCGCAATGGATACTTTTGATTCAAAATGAAGCTCTTCTGGCTTAAAATGACGACAGCAGACACTTTAGATATCAAAGTCGGGCATCCAATATTTTTTATTAAATCCTTGGCAATATGTAAGTAAAGCTCAAATCTACCATTATTGTAGATTGAACTTTAGCTATAACTTTACTGCATAGCTTCCTGGTTACAACTGCTGATGATTCAATACACCCTCTGAATCTGTATGTTCAAATATTTTTCTATGTTGGCCATCCGCTTTTACAGCTTTGCTTGTACACAACAGAGAGGGGTCCAGTTGACCACATCAACACTGCATTGAAGCTTAACCTCTTGATTTAATAACTGATATTGTTATGGACGTCTCGTAGCCGTCACATGTCAGAAAATACCTTTTCAAACACCAAACAAATGAGCCTTGTGACAAAGTGATCTGAAATTTTATATAATATAAACAGATTTAATGATTGTAATTGGTTTTTTTCAAGAATTTGGTGTGTCCAGACAAGATTACATATAAAATTACACACATTTATATGTTTATAATGGAATGTCCAAAAGAGGAGTTGCAGTTCAAGATGATATGTCCTCACAGACGGAAGACTCCCAATGACAGAGCACAGTTCATACAAAACTCATCAGGTATATATTCCAAGGGAATCTTCTCAGTTCAAGAAGGTTATTTGTCCAGCAGTTCAAGACGACGGGGCTTTCCCCGACGATACTAGTGTCCACAATAAAATCCAGGTAATAGACCACCATCAGTCTGTCGCTATGTCCTATATAGGACCACAAAAACTGGAATCCCTTTTGATTCCAAAAACTGAAGCTTTTCTTTTTTGGCTTAAAAGACGATAGCAGACACTTTAGATATCAAGCTCCGGCGGCGGCATCACAATAATTTTACAAATCCGGCAATATGTAAAAGCCTCAAAATTACATTATTGTAGATTCCACTAGCTATAATATACTGTATTAGCTCCTGGTTACAAACTGCTGGCCCCCGAGTCTTTCAGTCACAAGTTATTTTAACATTCACAGCTAGATTCCTTTCTAACAATAATCATTACTCCATCATCATGCATACAAAAACCTAGCACTGTCAAATCAAGATTTCACAAAAAATAAATCATCTGAATTGCATCATTTCATATTGATAACTTCATGTGGAATACCCCTGCCGGCTTCAATACACCCTCTGAATCTGTATGTTCAAATATTTTCTATGTTGGTCATCGGCTTGTACAGAGCTTCGCTTGTACACAACAAGAGGGGTCCAGTTGATGACACCAATCATGCATTGCAGCTAACCCTCTTTGATTTAATAAACTGATATTTTAGGAAGAGATCTTGTAGTGACTGATTGGTTGTTACTGTTAGTATTGGAGGGTCTTTTTTTAACTGATTACAAAAAAAAGGGAAACAAACTCAAAGGTTAAATAGGTCATATAAATTTTAAAAGGAGGATCTAAGCAGTCAACAACCTATTGCGTTTTTCAGAGGTGCGTAGTAATTCTACTGAATCTTCCAAGAGGCCTCCTTGTCACAACCTCAAGTAGATTTGAATGACAGCAGAAAGCAGCATCAACTGACACAATCTGGCATTAAAAAAATTGACTTTTCACAGCTTCTTTGATAACAGTCTTAGGTAGAATTACATGTTGAAGAGCGTATATAGTAGGTTTGGCCTCGATGTGTCTTTTCCCCTGGAGGTAAAGGTCTCTCTAGATAACCCGATATATATAAAAACTACAATGTTTAGAAAATTGTGTAAATTCTTGCGGTCCAAATCTAGTCAACAATGTTAGGACTGGCTGCGACAGTACAAAGGATAAACCAGGAGTATTATAGCAGTTATTACGTATAATAACTCACATGGTTATAACTGAAACATGAAAGTGTGGTTGGGTCATGCATGCTAGCCTTTTTTGCTATAATTCTTAACTTTTGACTCTATAGTTCAGTTTAATTTTTGGACGGTTGCGCTTTAAAATCTGTCGTATTAAATGTCGATGTCTGGGCTCTCCCTCTGGAGAGGTGTGAATGTCGATGTCCACGCATGTACAAAAAAATCAAACATTTGGCAATATCTTTTTTGTAGATCGAGCTATGGTGAACAAACCCTAGTATATTGGAGGAGGGCACAAGCCACTTACTAAAATGACCAAAGACTCTTCACAACGCGAGTTGATATTTACATACTGAGACGAACTGCAGCAACAATACCCAGCACAACGCAGTGCGCGATGTATGGGTGGCGGCACGGCTTGTGAGAGGCGCGTGTGTTAAAACAGAATTATTTTAACGCGCGGATAAACAAAAGCCGAATAATTTTGCCTATTAGGTGATGAACAAAGTATATGGAATTCATGGGAGTTTCGGTAACGACCCATCTGACACCTTATAAATTCGGAAACCTTCACGGAAAGGTTTCCGAATTCATGTGTGTAAGAAAAAAAAAGTGTGCCAGATGGGTCAGGTTACAGAAAACTCCCATGATGCCATATATTCAGTACTTCATCCGGGGGGGGGGGGGGGGTCCTCTGGGTCCTGACAGGGTGGGGAAACATAAAATGAGGTCAAACATAATTACATTGCACTAAACAGTCAATGTTTGGCTATGTCTGTTAGATTTGGTAATTCAGAAAAGCGAAAAAAAAATCATCAAAAATCAGATTTTGTGCTGCCTGTGTTGTGTAACAAGGATAGGTTTATACTAACCTACCCTGCAAGTTGATAAGACCAAGGCCCTAAAAAGGACAAAATAAAACATTTTAGTCCACTACTGTCTGTACGGACACTTACTTAAGTACAACACATAATTGAATGGAGTTCATGCTCTTTGAAAAAGTGCTGTTTTCTTGCTTTTCTGTCAATTCTTCAGTTGAAAAAAAAATAACTTATGAGAATTACATGCCTTACTTTTAAAGCAATTCCTGACAAATATTAAAAAATAATTTCATTCTTGTCAAGTGGATCAGTGGATAGCGTCTTAAGTGACTGAAATAAGTTGCCACATCTTAAAGTATAGATCAAGGAAGAAATAATGAATCATCAAATTCAGGTTGTTTACCGCATTTACTTTATAAATCACAAAAGTACAGAGTATACATAACTTTCATAAAATATCTTTGTGTGTGTTCAGTTCTAATTTGTACAGAAATTTACAAATATTTGCTAGATACAACTTTATTTAAATTTTATTACTGTACTTCCGAATACTATTATTTTCATGCAAATTTGCAAGGTTAAGGGGGGATCCCAAAATTGTGATCCATAAATGCCTGTTTTTTCTTGTATATTTTGATGGGGGGCCAAATAATAAAAACAAGAAAAAACAAACAAAAAACTCAAAATTAAAGGATGATAGTTTGTGTTTAAGATAGTAAGGACAATGAGAATATAAACTTTTTAGTTAGAAAAAAATCACTTAGTTCATAGTGACAAAGGATTGTTGCAGTATGTAGTACATGTAGTGGTTACATATTCCAAAAACTTGACTCAAGAAAAGAGAACAAATAGGGCCACCTCCCACAAATCTATATAAATGTACCTTTAGTAACTATGATGATTGAATTAAAATGCAACTTTAGGATGATTGGAACTTGGAGAAATAATTTTTGCATTCCATAATGCAGTTGTTATAGCACCATGTTGGTCAAGCGTAAGAATGTCACACATAAAAACAAAATTGTACCAAGTGCATTTATTGTCTTAAGTTAACTCCCTTTCAGAATACCACAGCTATATTAAACTCAAAGTAAACCAATGTTTTTATAGTCAATACTCATTTTTTGAGAGTCAATCCAAGGAGCAACATATGTCGTATTACATTATCTGCAAACTTATTGATTGTGATTCAAATCTCGAGAGTATAGGAATCGCGACTTCATAGCCAATTGTAATGGACGGTCCACATATTAATATTCCATACTGTCATGAATGCATGTGGACCCATAAAACCCACCAATTATTCTTAATGTAGAGATAATTGTGCCGAGCCGCCGTGGGGTTATTATGAGTTTGAAAACGTTAAATCTATGAGAAGAAAACAACTTTTTTTTTTTTTTTTCTTTTTTCACAGGGGAAAAAATTTTTATTCACAAATCACTTACATGATGATAGACAAAATAGTTTCAACAGTACAGTGGAAAATAACAATAGATTTATACTCCTAAAGTACCCATTTTTTGTTTAAACATGGGAAGTGTACCGTTCTTTGTACAAATATATTTCTCAAAATAATATATCTTTGAATCTCTTTTTAAAGAAACCTCAAAAGTTAGGACGTTCTGGCACTCATATTCATTTTATCGATATGCGAAACGACCAGAGCAACACAAATTAAATTGATTGGGTCAATTTAAACCTTTCTCACCCCGAACATTACATAATCGTATCAATAACTAAAGTCATTATAGACATCTGTAGACCATTTCAACAACCAATGGTCCACAATACAATTGTAAAGTTACACTTACAAAAAAGGTGAATGAGTGGTTCTTCTTCCCCATTACAAAAAGTACACAGGTTAGAGTCCCTTTCTAACCTATTTTAAAGAAAGAGTTGACACCCAAAATCTATGAATGAATTCTTAATGAAACCACTTGAAGTTTAGTATCCATTGTACATTTCAAAGTAAATACGGTAAAATATTCATCAACATATTTGGTAAAATGTATGCCCAAACTTGATACTCCACTATCAGTAACTTTTCTACACAATTTTTTCACACCAACAAGCGAATCATAAATTCTACTTGAACCTTTTCTTATATTCAAAAAGAACTCAAAATTAAATGATGTTGTGGAAGAGAAATATCAAAAACTTCATCAAGATGATGTGGAAAGAATATTTAAGGACTCACAAAATTGCCACATATTCAATAAAATTCGTACGGACCTGAAATTTAGCCCCCAATTGCAAGGAGAGAAAATTACCATTATCGTCCAAAATGTCTCTAACAAAATTAATCCTTTTTAATCCAATTGAATGCTAGTGGAATACTATTCCCACCAACGTTAATATTATCTTATACCATAATGTAATTTTAGCAACATCGTGAAAACCATTTGGTGGGTGAGACTTCACAAATTTGCACCAAGCCGTTTTTAGAACATCAGACCCAAATACGTGGGCTTATTTTTATCAAGGAATTTAGAATCATTGTGAACATCCATCCAAAAGAGAAATATTGGAATATTAACACAACAAGAAAAAAGTTTGCCCACTCAGCGTATCCAGAGCAAAGTAATCGCTCTGATCCATGTAATTTTGAGAGCCTGTATATAGATTTCATATCAATCATCCATTACACCACTCGACTATAATCCGGTTCATCTGATTTACTTGCAACTTGTCTATCCCTTTCCAAATGAATTATATAGATCATTATTCAACATCTTAATAACCCGAGCGTGTAGGGTTGGGCAATTGTTAAATTAAAAAGTCAGCTTAGATAATACAAAGCGATTTTAATACAGTTTACTCTCCCCATAACAGTAAGGTTCTCTTTGCCCAATGATTAATTAGAATATTTATGGATCTGTGATTTGTAAGATTTTTGAAATTTTATCAATAATCACTTCAAGGGCGTTGGTTGTCGAGAAAATTACACCCAAAGCCCATGAAATATTATGATTTATCAATCAATTTCACCTTCAGGATCCATTACAATGCGGTCCAATCTATCTTTATAAGAACCAATCCAAACTGCATTAGTCTTTCAATATGACTTTCAAGCCAGATATCTGGGCATAATCATAAGTATCTTAAAAGCAGCCGTCATGACCGTTCTGAACCATCTAAAATAATACAGGTCATCTGCAGTATGAGATAAAACGGATTCTAATTAAACCAACCCGAATCACTTAATTATGTGTGGACGCATCATATACCGAGAGTACTTCGCATAAAAACAAAATAGGGGCTCAGGCAATCGCCTTGTCTGCAACTCGTTTCCACAATAAAAATACTCTGATTAAAAAACCATTGATAAGACCAGAGAAGCCCGAAGCCTCTGTATAAAAAAAGTTTAACCACTTTGTATGATGGGACCAAAATTAAAAATTTTTTTTAACAACTTTATCAAAAGTCGGTGAGAAGAGAATAAAGAATCGAAAGCTTTCTTCGAAATTTCAATTAACAAAAACATACCAGGGATTTATTATTATGCTCGTTAGTATATAACAAATCTACATTAAACTTATGTTTCCCGATATATTCTACCTGATAAAAACCCTTGCTGTTCATGGCTAATACTTGGAAGGCAAGTCGTAATTCTCTCAGCTATGCATCCAGACATCAATTTGTATGAAATCAATAGAGAAATAGGCCTCCAATTTTTTAAAAAAAAATTGCGGGTTATCCCTTTTGTAAAAGTTGTAATATACCATATGATTGTGTTGCCGAAAACGCGAAAGCCGATTATGTTCAGAGCATAGTTAATTGACATCAAGTGAAATAAACCATCCCAAATCAGAAAAAAAAGAATTATAAAAACTCATACAAAACCGTCAGAACCTGGAGATTTCCCGTTTTACCCTTTTTAAGAATATTTATAACTCTTATAGTTATTGACCTTCTAAGAAATTCTGTCTTTGAGCATCAGATAACAAAGGGGCATCACACACTGAAATGGATTTTACAATCCGTTATTATTGATCTTCCCTTTTTTTTGAAGGAGTAAAGATTCTTGGTTAAAAAAATGCCTAGCCTCGGCCACAAATATCTTTGAGTTCGTCTAGAACTAGTTTATCATCTTTCACCAATATTACGAATTGTTTTAGTAACATAATTTCTTTTCTCCAAATTCAAAAAAATTTGGAAGGGCTTATCACATGCTCGATTCCATCTTAGTTTGATTAATGAGGACCCTCCTTCCATTCTAGATTTACGAAGATTAATAAGCTAATGTTTTTGTAGTAAGGAACATCATTGACTAGGTATCACCCTGAGTAACAAATCCGTAAATCCGTTTATCTCATTGTCAAGGTTTCATATCGTCTCACGCTCCGTCCTCTTGTTCCGAGCCGAACGAATAGGGAAGTGTTTTTGCCTGATTTCATAAGAATCATCTCAAATAAAAGTTGATCATTGATATTAAATTGGGCTATGCCGAGGGTGAATGTCAACATCCCATTCTCAAATTCCTACTGTACTGTTCAACAAACCTCTTTTATATGCACTTACAAGTTGACAGAATCAAATCTAAAAAGGAGTTGTTGGAACGTTCATACCCTCTTCCCTGTTCAATACAATTAGAATCCAAGGATATGTCAACAATTGAATGATAGATCGATAACCAGGTTTAATACTACCATCTAACAACGTTGAATGTAATTTAGAGTTGTAAGAAAAAAAAATCCAAAAAGTGATTGTTTATTTTGTTATGATGACGCCCATGTACTAGTACGATGGTCGGATTATGAAACGCAAGGGATCTATAAGTCCGTATTTTTCACATAGTGTCCAATAACAAGCTTCCGAGCATGGGCCTGTTTATCCTAATATAATTTATGCAGTCAAGGAGGTTATCTAAAATGAGCATTCCAGTCTCCACCAAATAATAAACGTGGGGATATCAAAAAGACTAAAACATTATCTACCTCATCGAAAAAAGAAGGCGTATCAGTGTTGGGGCCATAAATATTAATTAAAGTAAACTAGATCATCGGTCTCGATGTCCAGGCGAGGCAAGTTACCGTTTATCGGACCTAGAGTTGAAACCTTGAAGTTTAAAAATTATTATTAAAAAAAAGGCCACGCCCCAGAATTGCTTCTATGGAACTAATACATCAAAGCCCCACTCGGTTTGAATTTGTGCTCAGTACTTTGTAAAGAACATTGAAAGGCACTAAAATACTTGACTGCTGATTTACTTAAAAGTGGAGTACTTCTTCTACGTTTCTGAAAAATCTGCCAATCCACGGCCTTCATAGAAGAAATCGAAGCTGTACATTTGGAATTAGCCATATGAAGGAGAAAAAAATCACACCATAAAGCTAACCAAAAACAATTTCACTGCGTACAAATCTAGTATGCGACCAACATGTGTATAGGTATAAATGTAGTAGAAATTTACTCCGCCATTGTCACACAAGCATTGCACGTGCAATTGACAAAGGGCATCACTCAATGGCCAAGAGTGGGCTGCGTGGGTCTATGCAAATCGCGGCTGTCAGCTTTAGCGGAGACAACGATGTCTGTACAAGCGTAAACAAGTCCATGATGACCACAAACTTTCTATGTCGCGCAAATAAAATAAAGCACGGAGGCAACTGCGCAGTTGGCTAGTGATACAGAGATGCCAATCGCATTTACATACACCATTCCACGCATTGTAAATTATGACACTGTTGAGAGGCCACAAACAGAAGTATGTAGGGTTAAAAATTGCCAAAACATACCGTGAGAAATGCCATTTATTATAAAGGACATCAAACATATCTGAAAGAGAAAATACAAATTTCTTATGAGAAACATGGTCATCAAAAATATAAGACATGTTACACAACCACCTTTTCACTTTGGTCGTATGTAACCAGCTGTAGTTATTATCCCACCTTGTACTGTAGATTCTATTAAACATAGATTTTTCTGCAAATGTGATTTGTAAAATCCAACCTCTGTGTATTCCTAGGAAAAAAAAGGAATCCAACCCTCCAAAAAAAAATATACCCAATCACATAAAAAAAAAAGATAAAAAAGCGTACTGCAATAAAACCTACCCACATTCAATCTTTCCATCTCTCACACTGAAAAAAAAAATAGACCAACACGGACACTTTAAAAGCCAAAGAGCCCCCAGGTCACATCAACATGGCCCATGACCATTTTTTTTTTTAAGGTGCACACAATTAGAAAATATTACCATAATTGCCCCAAAGTTTGATATTTAGTTAGAGGTTTTTGCAACGGAGATTTTTTGGGGGCACCATGGGCACCCATATATCGCAGTCACAATTCAGCAATGTCGTATAGATAGACCCCATCAGATTTCTCAATATCATGGTGACAGAAATGCCTTGAAAGTAAAACAAACTTGCGATTTCGATTAGCTCCCAATTTTCAATACAAAACACGCTGACCCTTTTCACTTGCTCCCACATGAATTAGAAAGAAAAGCCAAAGTTTTTTACCAAAGAAGATCAACATTTTCCAGCTAAACCCTTTCCCTTGGGGACACATTTCTGATAGAAAAACGTTACAATAAGCAAAATTAGATTTTACACATTGTATAGGGACACCCAGTTATGGGAAATCTCTCTTTGCACCTTTTAACTGCTTTATCACAGGACCACCAGGGTGGTTATGATTAAGGGGTGCTTTGCAAAAACTGAAAGCTTTGACCCCCCAAACTAAATTTCCTATAGCTCAGAATTTTGTGAGGCGAGGAATCGATGAGAAAACACCAAAAAAAAAAAAAAAAAAAAAAGGCTCTGAAAAAAAACGGGAGGGAGGGGAACCAGTTAAGCCAAAAGCCTAACAATTTTCAGGAATGGGAGCCCCCTGGGAAAATTTTTTTTGTAAGCCATTTAAATCTTGGGGTATAAAAACTGTTTACGTGCAAAAACTCTAAAAAATGGGCACGCACCAAACCTTTACAGGAGATTAATGGCCAAAAATTTAAGGAGATTTGTTATCTTCGACTAATCCATCCTCTCCTTGCAGATTTGGCTGTATAAAAAAATAACTTGTGAGAACTCAAACACTCACCCTCCCATTCAAACCAGACTTACCAATTACAAACAAATGACCCTTTCGGGTGGAAACTGACCGTGCTTTTAAACCCTTTTAACAAAAATTGCGTGACAGATAAACACTCCAAATTAACCTCTATAGCCATCTAAAACATCGACATTTTAGAGAGTAATTATCATCCTGCCACCACATCATTCAACTGCAAGCGGCGGAATTCATTGGTGGTGGCACACCACTAAATTCTTTTCAAGGGCATGAATAGCCTACTCTGGACCAGGCTGGAGTTTACAACTTACCGGTCTTTACCCACGAACTGGGAACCCTAATATTATAACTTTGGCTACGGACCAGATATAGGTAGGGTTATGATTTGTATGTTTTTACCACAGTAAATAGTCAGTTGCAGTTCTTACAATTAATTATGAGTTACCACAATTAAAAATCAACATTGGGAGCAGCGTGCTATTCCAGGACTCGCGAACCAAGGACAATTGATTTATATACAGAAAACTATTTACTAAAGAATCTTCAAAGACGACGCAGACGCGACGAATTAAATTGACACCCAAGCATAAAACTTACCCCAATATTTCAAGTTCATGACCAAATTCGCCTCTTCTCCTAACGTCCACTCAGTGTCTAAGATTCAAAAATGTAAAATACTTTCATTCACTTTTCTCATGTTGCCCGCGAAAAAAAAAAACGTAGTCTCACGCCACTTTCATATAATGTTTTTACTTCGTTGTTCCATTTCTTTTCTCACTTAGATCCTCATAGTTAACATCGTCTGTAACAAACATTTCTTGGTCTGGTTAAAGCACGCTTGGATTCCTAGAGCACTCTTAATTTGTCCATAAACGACAGCATTTTGACCAACACGTGTGGGTGGTGTTGCTTGTTCAAGCCCTTTTAAAACCATCACGATGCGCTCTCTCATACGGGCCTAATCCCAGCCGAAATTGTCCTTCAAACGAGCGTTTCAACCTTTTCAAACAGTTCTCACCGTTCAGTTTTTCTATGCCAACAATATGTAGATTATTTCTCCTCGCAAAACGTTCGTGTTATTTATTTCAGCTCAGTTGTTTGGCCACCTCCAGTCTTCAAAGGAATTCAACCTCGGCTTTATTTCTTCACAACTTCTCCATTGCGCAAATTTAGCAGACTCTAGCTCCGCAATTTCGTCACGATTGTGTCAATTGAAGCTGCCAAATTATGCCTTCTTAATTGTTTTTTCCTTCGAGTAGCATTTTGCGTTGTAGCTCTAACAAAGTTTCGAAATTCTCTGCCTTCAGTATCTTGAGAGGCGTCTCCCCTCAATCAAGTCGGATGCGTTCTTCGCTGCATACCTAGTTTCCTCGGGCCCCCCATTCCTATTACTCGCCAAGCATACGATATGATAATTGGATGGTTTCGGGAGCTCCGTGGAAGCGTGACCGTTCAGTGTGGTGTCATGTAGAGCGGCAAAATGGACGGTCACATATAACTATATCCATAACTGTCATGGAATGCCATGTGCCATTTAAAACCCAAATATTCTTATGTACGAGATGATGAATTGGCCGGGGGTTATTATGAGTTGAAAACGTTAAATCTATGAGAAAAGAAACAATTCTGCCGTAATGATGACAAAGGTATTTGACCCCTTTTCTAAGCAATAATATTTCAAGGAAATCCGCATAGTTTTATGCAAGGTTTTCAGAAAAACCAGGCCTCGGTGAATCAGGGATGCTGATCAAGGATTCGCCAGATTTGTAGTGCCGTGGCATCTTTTATTGTAAGCTACATAAAAACCAAACCATTCCCAAAGAAGCCGGTCACGAAGGTAAACATGAATCAGGCATCGCTGGCAGGGCTTTATAACGTCTGAACCACAAGCTAGTGTGGTCTGTAAGGGAGTTAAAGGCATATTGATTGCTTGTTGTGACCTCCAATTGCCATTTTATAAGTTGGTGGTTTAAATTTTCAACGAAATAAGAAAATAACATGTTATTATCTTGCTAGATTTTAAAGGGAACAAAACTGATCCTTGCTCTTTAATAGCTGTAATTACACTGGTGTGATTCGGCCGTATCAACCCACTCTTGGTATGAATTTAAGTTTTCAATTTAATATGGTGATGTTATTTTCCCACACTAATTGTGTATTTTAGCAATCTCTTCAAAATTTATTGAACTTAGGAATTCGACCTGGATGTGTAATGAACATTTTTATTTTTTTTTGACAGATTTTTTCCCCTCCTCTTTTAACAAGTGTTGGTGTCTTATTACGGTGACAGTTTGATGATTAGCAATTACACAAAAGAAAGATATGAAAGTCCATGAACGTCTACTTGTGGCAAACCTTTCGCGAGGAATAGATGTATGTAAAGACTACCCCATTTCTTCAAAATCTACATTTAAAGGCCGACTCAGAGATTTCTTGGGGGGGAGGGGCCCTCAATTTCAGACTAATAGGTTTTTGTATATATATATTTTTAATGCTTGTACCATATCTACTCACTGTGTGAAATTGATAAGCTCAATTCGAAGTCCTTATATAGAACATCACAAACTTCTTTTATCGGATCTGGAAAAATTTGTTATACACAGTATTCCTATGGCATTGTTTATACGATAAATGCTTGGTGGGTATCAAAACGAAAAAAATCGGATTCATATCAAACTTTGGAATTGGGCAGTTTAGGTGCCTACCTTTAGTTCAAGTTGACAAGTGGTAATTAAATATACCAAAAAATTCAATTTTGTAATCTATGAGTCAGCTTAAGTTAGAAACATGAAAATTCTTTATACCATTATAATACATTAGACTTCAACCCCCCGAAAAAGTCACGAAGTAAATACATTTCCTGCATGATATACACCAATAGAATTTTCAGGGGTGTGAGAGGCCATGGACAAAAATTGATGAAAGGGGGAAAAAAGAAGAAAAAAAGGGTTTAAAATGCTTAAAAACAGACTGAAAATCAAAGAAAAAGTAAATTTGGCACTACAAAAATTCAAAAACGAGGAAATCCTCTTAAACAAGGAAATTTCAACACCTGAATTTTAGGGGGAAGCAACAATTTCACTTTCCCCAAAGCTTAAATCGGCCCACTTGGTTAGCGTGAGGTCACAGATGGAATAGCTGCCTGTTGGTAACCCTACCCATCATACCCATTCCAGCATAACTTCTCGAGTCGTGGGACGTCAACAACATTCAGGCCAGCTGTTGTGTTGCTGTATTTTTGAACTGGCTTCATACACAACACACACACATGCGTATGTAGTGCTTTGGGGGGGGGGGGGGGGGGTTTCGGTCCGGGGGGGGGTTGGGGGGGGCTGGGGTTTTTTGGGGGGCTTTTTTGGGGGGGGGGGAATCAAAGTTAACGAAATTTAATACTACGATACACAATGATGTCCCTGACTCGGGAAGGGAAGAGATAAAGCACTGCATGCTCTTTGGTTGATGACAATTAGGGTCGTTTACTTACCATGTGCAAGGCATGTACTTGTATGTAGAAGGTTAATTTATTGGTCATGATAAATAAAAAAAAATCACCAAATTAAGGTTCATAGTACAGTGTCGCATTATGGCAGCTAAACCTCTTATGTCTCACCCAAGGAACAATTGGCGGTTGTTCCATTTGAAATTCCCCATAGATTGATAAGTCTTTGATAGAGTATGAATTGGAATAGGCCTATTGGGTGATTACTTTGGACCCCACACTCCCTCAGTTACAAAGGCACTATCAGGGATTTGATAAATCAGAAAAATGAAAAAATCATAAAAAATCAGATTTTGATGTCTGGAACTAGTATTGGTATTCTAACATACCATGCAAGTGTAAACCAAACGCAGCTAGTAAAGACTGTCACGAGTGATTGGAATATCTTGAATTGAACTTATGCTTTCATTTAATTTAACACGACAAACTTTATTACATATATTGAAATATAAAGGAGACATCTAAGGAGAAGTCTAGGTATAGTGACCATAGGTTCTAGAAGGATCCCTTTTAACTTTCCCCCCCAAAAGATATAGGTATGGCAAAGGAATCATGCAGTTGGACATTTGCCAGAACTATGCGGTGTTTCTTGTATCGGTAAGAATGGGTTTCAGTGCGACTGGTATGAGGGGTTATTTTTAACTCACTTGCAATGTTTGTCACGAGGAGGAGGTTTAGAAAGGAGTTCTGCAACTTCATCCAAGCCTGTACATATCCATGAAGAATAAAATATATTGTGCGTGCGCTATAGTTGGGTATGGTCCAGGGGTATGAGAGGCTACTTGGAAGTAGCAAGTGCTTACCATGAGACTACCAGGCCAATACATAGTTGATTAGGTCCAGGGGTGTAGGGGCTACTTAAATATATATGTAGCAAGCGCTCACTGTGTGACTACCAGGCCTTTTAAATATGGCGAGGAGCACAACATGGACTCTGCAGTGTCATGCCAGAAGTTGACTCTGGCTGGATGAGGACCTGCCCTCTTGCAAGTCAGTTTTTATTTTTTGGTTTTCAAATGTAAGTTTAACATCCTATATTAATTTGGTGGGTTTGAGAATTGTGCTATTGTTTTGGTATTTATATGAGTGAAGGAAATATTGGATTGAAAATTTAGAATAAGTATTTAATTCCCACAATATGCTAGAAGCAATCTCTATTTTGGCAATAAAAGGAAATAGATTAGTGAAAAGTTAGTGCATTGCATGTGCATAGTTAGGTTTGTAATTAGAAATAATTCGTCAAGTTCGTCCCAAGTTGAAAACTACTTTGTGTAAGAAGTTTGAACTGCCATATGGTCCAGAAAAATGGTCACAAAATTTATATGGATAATCTAGGAAGTTTTTAGGTGTTTGTAGGAAATTTACCAAATTGAAATATTTTCATGAAATTACTTTTTCAAAATAGCGCAATGTGTAGTATTCTTGTAATGATTATGTTAAAGGTAGTTATTGGCTACCGTATGTTATTGGACATTTTTGGATGGTGTCTATTTATCTGTACCAACCTTTTCTGTTTGGATCACCTTTTGATTGGGAGTATGCTGTTCCAGTGAACTTTGGGGATAGTGGACCACATACCTCTGTAACTACAACCTGAACTTAGTTTCTAGAATAATAACCGTTGGCAAGTAAATTGCATGTTACGTCAAAGCACGGTAATGGTGTAAGTAAAGAATCCGAACTAAGGTACACCATAATACTTGAGGCGAAGATAATTGGTAAAATCTCTGACGTGAATGTCTGGACTGAAACAAACCGTAAATAACATCTTGACTGGACTTTGCAGCGTATTGGTGTACACACGTAAAGTATACTGAGCTCAGTTTAGTTGAATGTTGCAACTGTTAAGTGTGATTATTAAGGAGAGAGCATAACTTGAAATCGGTTTCTTTTAGCAACAGCAAAAAAGTTGTCTATTATTATATTGAACAAGATAATCAAATACTGTTTTATATTTGGTTTGAGTATGAAAGTAAAACGATTTTGTATTGTTTAATCTTATAGCGTCAGATCTGAGCAATGGGTATCTTTGATACCAACTGGTGACAAAGACAAAATCGGTTATTTTAATTATAATTAAAAAAAAAAAAAAACACGTAATTGAATGAGGTTCATATCTTTGAATATTGCCTGTTTTTTCCTTTTCTCTCAATTTTTAATTGAAAAAAAAAAGTACTTATAGCAATTGTAGAATTTGTCCTTCACTTTTTAGCTATTCCAGCACAATTTCAATATTTTAACCCTTTCGGGTGAATTCACTGGATAGTGTCTTAAAGTCTTCCACAGGGGAGTATGGAAATCAAATAGAATAGCACATTGATTATTATTCAATTTTTATACTTGTATGCACGAAGTTTGCCTATTCACATAGAGACAACCTCACTTCACTCAACCTCATTATATTATCCATGCCTGGACACTGTCACGGTTGTTGGACAAAATTTTGAGGCGTCTTTACAAAGACTAACACAGGGTGTATGGATTTAAAAGTATAATCCGAAGATCACTGACATATTGAAAGTGTTTTTGGCATAGTAATGAAATTGTATTGTATTTTAGAATACTGGCAACATTGTGGAGTCCCTCCTCTATGTTTTTTTTTTACCTTTCTCGAGTCAGTGACATCAGTGTGTTATGCAGTGGCGCAGCATTAAATCGCAAGCACTTGGTGCAAGCATGGCGCGAAAATCCCACGCAAAACATCCGTCCTTACGTGTTGATGTCACTGACTCGCAGGGAAGATAAATGGACTGTAGAACTTAAGTCACGTATTGGTGTGTCATAATTCTTCAAAGCTCCCCACTTTCTCAGGTCCCTCTTTGAAAAACTCAATTACAATTCCCACTTACTACTGTATGTCTTATTTGGCAAATCTTGCCTACATTGTTGTCTCCCTCTTCTATGCTCCTCTCTTTATTTATATTGGTTTGTTCCCTTGTGGCAAACCTAACATAGTGTATTCGGCCCCATAACTACCTACCTAAAGAAGTAGAGACTGTAAAAAACTGGAACCACTGGTAACCTACAGAACTGAATCAGGACCACAGAGAACTCGGAAGAATCCAGTGACAACTTTCAAAGCTGAAACGATTGCATGTGCCACGCAAAGCCAGTCTAGATTTTTATCATAAACTGGATAATACTGATTAGACACGTCTGGTAAGAACAGCATTGCCAATATGAGATGCATGTTTCACGCACGAGAGGGCCGTGTAGGATCATTTGTACTGGGAAGATTGTTCCCATCTGTCGGTTCATTTTAATGAATTTCTATCGTGATTGGAAAAATTATGATCAATCATATAAGTGTACGGATGGCTAAGAATCTTGTCATTCACCACATAGTTTTGTTATGTAAACATAAAGTGAGAGGACAGAAGCAGTAAAGGCTTGATTTATCTTCACCATTTTAGTTTTCCTGAATACATGCCATACCCAGTCATTCCAGGAAAACATTTTTGTGCGGTACCATGCAAATCTCTAAATACTGTCCTAATATAATCTTAAACCCCACAGGAAACATTCACAGCATAAAACAAATTTTGAAAGTGGCTCTTTACATCACTTCATTTTTCGCTTCTGTGAGACAGTTATCAAAATCACAACAAGCAATGAAAACCTTAGTTGGTTCCACTAAGCTTGCCTGCGGTAATGGAGACAAAATTGGGGAAGTCCTCCAAGACTTTCTCCCTGTTAGACAAGAGTCTTCCAGTTTCAATGCAAAAGTTAATAGCATTGACTATGGCGACTCTGGAATGAGTATGATTAATTTTGCCAAAAATATGGTTACACAAAAAAGCCTCGCTGTTTTGTGCCAATTGAAATGTCAGGCTTTGTGTACTATGGTACCCCTCATCTCCCTTGTTAGTTTCATGACCATTAATATCAATATTGTTTTATGCCTGTTGAAGGAATAAGAATGAAATCTGCGCATTAATAACTGCACATTAAAGGGGGATGGTACGATTTAAGTATATAAAGTTTCATTTGAGAGGAATGGCCTTCACCCAAAAACCCCATCTGTAAGTTTTGCGACGATATTTCACGCCGTTTTGATGGGACAGTTAGATACCGTGATTTGTGAGCCCATGGATTACTTTGTAAACCTAATATTGGTCGACCAAAAATGGGAGTTACACTTCTACTCATAAACCCCAAACAAACATCAATTAGCCCTAAAATTCACGGGTGAAATAGGACCTGGGACAGATCTAATTACAAGACGGCCGTTTTGGTAATGGATGGTGATCCCCTAATGACCCCTTGACGGTGACTTGACCTTTGACCCCTGAACTTCCCCCAAAATGTCATAAGTATTGACTGTAACAACTTTACAAGATCAATATTATGAGTTTCAACTCAATCCAAGCATGTCAGGGATTTGACCTTTTCACCCCGATAACGTGACCCCTGGGTCAAGGATGGGGTCAACGTAATTTTCTGTATTTACGATATCCCGAGGATTATTCCTCTCAAATTTTAGTTCAATCGGATGCTTGTTTGTACATTTTGACCTTTGACCTTTGAACTTGACCTTTGGGGTCGAGACTATTAAAGACCTCTTCTACTATTAAATGTTACATCACTGTAGTAATAACGGGCGTTATATGTCCTATATAGGCTGAGATAAATCCAATTTGGTTCCTTATTTTTAGCATTTGTTGGCGAAATGACCTTTTGACCCCATAATGACCTTTGACCAAAGTATAAAAAAACCTTGTGTTACACAACAAACAGGGCATTGGTCCAATACAAATAAAAAAATCTACTATGCTTAGGTATGGAGATAAAATTCTTGCAATTATTTACCGTAAAACCGGAAAGGACATTAAATGACCTTTGCCTCCAAAATAAAAAATACCTTGATAAAAGGTACATAATGCATATCTACAAGTTACGTTACTGACTATGTTTTTTTTAGGTTTGAGATAAAAAATTTTGAATATTTTGGAAATTTCGCGTTTTGACACGGAAGGGACACCTCTTATTGACCTTTGATCCTTGAAACTGTGGACACCCGAAGACCTTGCCTGTTAACAATAACATATGCTCTAATGACGTCCCTCTGTTACGTAATTTGTAAGGACAGCGATTTTTGGATATTTTTTCACAATTGTTGGCCTTTCAAACCGCGAAATTGACCCCTTAATGACTTGACTCCTATCCCTGAACACCCATATGAGGCATGGGTCAGCGGTTCCTCTGAACCAGTTTTTGGTTGATATCGCGTAATTGCGATAGAAGAGATATTTGTAAAATAAATTACATATTTGACGCCTGTTGACTTTTGCACCATCTATAAGTTGACCCCTGGGTCACGAGAATAGGGTCAACTGTAATTTCTGATTTACATATCCCGAGGATCATTCCTGTCAAAATTTCAGTTCAATCGGAGCTTGTTTGTAAATCTTTGACCTTGACCTCGAAACTTTGACCTTTGGGGGTCGAGACTATCTAGACCTCTCTACTATTAAATGTTACATCACTGTAGTAATAACGGCTGTATATGTCCTCTATAGCTGAGATAAACCAATTTGGTCGTATTTTTAGCATTTTTTTGGCGAAATTGACCTTTTGGACCCCCCTTAATTAATGACCTTTGGACCAAAGGATAAAAAAACCTCGTGGACTTGTACACAAACAAAATGCATTGTTCCAATACAAATAAAAAAATTCTACTTGTTCGGAGGATAAAAATTCTTGAAATTATTTACTTTAAAACCGGAAATGACCTTTAAAGACTTTGACCTCCAAAATAAAAATACCTTGCATACAACAGGTACATAATGCATATCTACAAGTTAAGTTCTGTACTATGTTTGGGTTTTGAGATAAAAAATTTTGAAATATTTTGGAATATTTTTTGGTTTGTTGACGCGGAAGTGACCCCCTTAATGACCTTTGATTCTGACACTGTGGACAACCCGAAGACCTTATGCCTGTTCACAATACATATGCTCTAATGACGTCACTCGGTTACGTAATTTGTAAGGACAGGCGTTTTTTTGGATATTTTCACACAATTTTTGGCTTATCAACAATTCAAGCAAAAACCGGAAATGACCCCCTTAAGACCTTTGACTCCTTATCCCTGACACCATATGAAGCATGGGTCAGTGGTTTCCTCTGACTAGGTTTGGTTGAATATGGGCGTAATGCTGTAGAAGAAATAATTTGTAACAATAAATTACTATTTGACGCCTGTGCCAGGTTCAAAGTCAGACAGAGGGGTCATAGTCATATGAAATGAATGGGACGGGTCAGCGGTAATTTGGTATTAGTCTAGTCAAAATACTCAACCCATGACTAAGCTAGACGATGTTAAGGTTGATAGAAGTTTATCTAGTAGAGAAGAAGAACGCACAGAAAACTAGAACTGAGAACATTTGTGCTCACAATCACGAACTAGGGTCGTGGATTTTTGCACATTTTGGTAATTTGACCTGTTGACCCTTAACCATTGGCCATAACATGGTCACTGAAGACGTTTTTATTCATCTTGCATAAATTAATCCCTCAATTTGGTATAATATTTTTGCAATATGGGCAATTTTGATATTTGGCATATTTTGACCACAGGGTCAATGTCATATGCCATAAATGGGACGGGTCAAGCGGTCCATTTGGATTAGTCTATCAAAATAAACGTCAACCATGACTAAGCTAGACGATGTTAAAGTGTTGATGATAAGAAGAAGAGAAGACGCATCAGAAACAGAACAAGGCGCTGAAGGCCGCCTTGTAATGAGAAAAATAGTAGCTTTCTTCTGAGACAAAATTTTTGAACCACTTCTGGTAAAATCTTGGCTTCCTGGGACGAGGTTATTAGGGCGATCGGCCCATGGGACCTTTAATTTGTGTTAACTCATGTTGCATTCACACACACCCTGTCCAATTGCAACTGCACACTGCACATTATGGTGCACTTATACATTGTGTCATAAAACTGTGCAAAGCCTGGCGGCATTCTGCATTGAGCATTATATCAAACATAATAATGTATATTATCAACTCTAATAATGATCATGAATTGTTAATCTTGTCTCAAATACTTGGCGTATTGTATTCTATGCTTTTTATTGTATCAACTTGAAACATGTTCGGGATGAATAAGTAAATCTGAATATGAATTTGAATTCTAGGATCAGCAGACGATGGACGAGAAGATGAACCAACTGGATGGAACGAGTCATCATACGCCCAACGAAGACCTTGAAAGCTTTTAAGCCATTCTTGTCCTCCCTTTGGCATCTCACGGGATGACGGTTTTTGAAAAGCAACACCGGTCCCAAATAGATCATCCGATAGGTGGTCAAAGAATAAGTGTTACGCAATATTAATGACCACAGTGACCCCTGATGACCTTTAACCATTTTCATCGTGACCCCACATAAAAACCTACTGTCTCAATAATTAGTGAGATAAGCATACCACGTAGGAATTGATCCCATCCTGCCACTAAAAAGCACATTTACGTTGAAAAGTGTCGACCAAAAAGTATGTTACTACATGTTTGGACACACACACACAAAGCACACATCCACGCTGACATAAGATTTTCGATTGGCATCAGAGGACCTAAAAAGTCTCTTTGCTAAGTGGACAAAACAAGAGGCAAGCAACTTGTAAATTAGAACCAGGCGGCGAAGGTCATTAATGCTTCGTTACTGAAGTTGGATTTAAGAGGTTGCGAAATATACGTTAGTCCAATGGCGACATATCCGATAAAATCGACTCACTTGGCCATATCAATTACATTTAATCTACCAAACAGACATCTAAACCTTTTGGCATATAGCTAGAAAAACGCGATTTGAGCAACTTTTCTCATCCAACAAAAGAGGTTGGATGAAGAAATTTTGAGAAAAACGCACTTGAAATTTGAATATTTAGGGATTTAGTTTCAAATTGCCTGGCCTTCATCTCTCTTCCGTCAAGCAGACCACAAGTAGTTGTTTGCAGGGAAGAGTGATGAAAGTAGCGTAGTGGATATTTTGTTACAGAGATGGACTAGTATAATTGAGCTCGTCAACCATTGCGAGCCCGAAGCCGGTAGTTGAGCTTTTGTATTTGAAGCAAGGCTGGCTTAGGCTTGGGATGCACTGATGATTCTGACATGATCACGTATTGTGAGGTCGTGATTGTAAACGATACTTACTAGTTCAAAGTAGACCATATACCATGATACATGTGTTTCTGTCAAAATGTCCTATGCTCACACATCACTTACTGGGGCTATTACACGAGCGGATCAATGTGAGCTAATGTGGCCAGTGGCTTGCATGGGGTATTACATACATAGAATATTTGTGTTAATGCCACATGCAAAGCCCAAGCGTATTACCCTCTGTCGGTCTTGCGTCAGTGAGGGTGCATGACGTATTCCGTAATGCGACTCTGCATTTCGCTTTAGCATTTTTTTTTGTGATTGTGCTGCCTTATCCACGTGCGTGTTGCAATGGAAAGGCCAGCCGTGCGTTTCTATGGGTGCAAAACTCAACGCGCACAGTGAGTCACCTCAAAACTTGAGATCGAAATATTGGGAGTGCGGATAGGAAACGCTTCTATCGCGGTTTCTATTGCTTCACACAGTGTCACGCCTAATAACCGGCGATTTCCCTTACACATGAAGGCAAGGCACTTATGCGATAGATTTGATTGTCGCGACAATCTGCTTGTAATGGCATCGAAAATGTGACATCGTGCAGACAGTCCAGAGGCACGTTCACAAAAAATCTGGATTATTTTGGGAAGTACCACATAAATTGATGCGGATATGGTGCACTGTGTAGGTAGCCCCACTGTATTGTTTCGGTCTTTTTATTACATTTCCTTTGTGCACATGGGACATCTGGTTGTCTGGAACATTTCGCTCAGTGTTTCTTCTAAGCCTGTATACACTATTTTGACGGTCAATATCGAATTTGCAGATTTGACGCGTGACACTGGGCCGTGACCGCACTAACGTGATTTTGACGCCATCGTTGCAGATTTGAACGCTGACGCGGGGCGGGAAGGCACTAACGGTGTGGATTTTTAGAACATCAGGACTCATCCGGACTCCAATTGGCAAGTCCGAGTCCTCAGACTTGGACCCCTGCTCGTGGACGCGGACTCGGTCCCATGGACTCGAACCTCAGGTCCCCGTACATTGACTCGGATCGCCAACAGACTCGGAACTGCTGGACTCGGACTCAATTGAACCCCCAGTGGACTCTGACTTTCACCCTTACACACCATCTATCTCCCATACTGGCAATACTAGTAGTTTGAATGATCACCAATACCATGATTTGTTTACATGATGCCTCAATCTTTCTAAATAGTTAAATATGCTGACAAACTGTCTAAATCAGATGAACATATAATATAAATAGTCCCAATGCACCATTCTCCAAATTTTGTGATCCTGCAAAATTCGAAAAGTCAAAGATCATTCCCCTGGATAAATTGGAACTTTAATAGATGCTGTATGTTAGTGTTTTACATACCATCAATGCACGAGCAAGCATGTAGTAGGGCGACTTACAACGCCAGAGACTTTGCTGAAAAGCGTGTGAATTCGTACTCGCGTTGATTTTGTAATAGCTGATTGAAGATCCACGCGCTCTCTTTAGCGCTTAATTGATAATGCGCATGCGCACAACAAAATTGTGTTGGCCTGTCAAGATGGTCGCTGTTGACCGAATTTGCTGAGATTAATGACCTTCATTCACCGCCTGATTAGAACAAACAACTAATGCCAGCGAAAGACTGGCACAAGTATATTTATGTACCTAAAATCGAGGAAACCTCTGAAAACAACCAAACCTAAATCTGCTCTTAACAAGTTAACACCTGCTCTCCAAACAGATTGGCATGTGTGACGTACTCATGCATCGCTAACTATCACCTTGTTGCTGTTGTTTTAGTAGCCTGTTGTTTGTCATTCAGCTTGTCTTCCTACCTGTGAAAGACTTGATGCGTCTTCCACCGACTGTTTCTGGACCTCACTGTCTTTCATAGTTGCTTTGCGAACTTCTTGTAACTTGCTTGTTATTATATGATAGAGAGAAGGTATGGGTGAGATTTAGCATGCATAAACAGCATGTCATACAACACTACAGGGGTCACATTCTCCCCCCCAAGTTAGACCGATATCAAATCACAAGAGTTTTTTTTAAATGTATAGTTTAACAGAGCTTGATGATAGTTATGGAGGTCAAGAAATCAAAATTGGCCAAAGGTTCAATAAGACCAAAGTTAAATTTACATTTATGAACCTCAGAGTATGACTGTAAACTCATTAAACTGCGTAACTCCAAAACTAATAATTTTTATGGACAAAAGGCTGTGCCAATCAAATAAGGGATGGCCTCTAAACCAACCCCCAGTTAGTGCTCATCAAATCCAGTATGGCCTGTCCGGTGGGAACCAGTCTATACTGTTCTAAACAAAGAAACATGGTTTAAACGTCATGAACCCCGGATCACCAGGGGGGAGTTTGAAACATCCCCAAAACCCAGGATACGTGGCTTAGAAGTGTCCAGATTAAATCAGCTACTTAGCAACTAAAACATCTGCAAATACTTTCAAGATAGTGCTTTGGCAAATTTATTGAGGTATTGTGGGAGCAGGTCACATAATATTCACCAATGACTGTGATTGTAGAGAGGAGTAAACCCAAACTTACTTCTTTAAGCAGTGTATCCACCTCTGGAATCTCCGTCATCCTCTTCGTGTCTCCAATATCTCGAAGAGTGCCTCCTCAGTGGTCAGGCGAGTTTTATCTGCTCCAAGGACACCCTCTAAACCGTTAGACTTTATCCTGGTGTGGTGGTTTAGGGGTACCTTGCGCTGCACAGGCAAAAACAATTTTCAAGTGAAGGTAAGTGATGGTGTAAATTTAATATGAGATGCAAATCATTTTAATTGAGAATTTTTTCAAAAGTGATCTTAAGTCATTAGTATTTATTGCAGAATACTACCTCAAGAAAGTTTCAAAACCATTTTTTTACATAGTTATTACGGTTAATTATCTCCCGTCAAAAAATTGAGCAGTCCCACGATACACGGCTTGTACTTGTGCGCAAAAGTGTTCTGATTTTTGTTTCTTCTTGTAAAGAACAAGGGAATTAACCGGTTTGGTGCACCCACCTCTGAAATCTTTTACATACCAGAATCAAAATACCTTTTTTGCCAAATTTATTTATTCAGACATCTTCTGCTGGCACTGTGTCAACAATTTTTTCAAAAACTCCAACATTTCTGCTTCACTCAGAATACAATAAACAATATCATCATTCATTCGCAATTAAAAGGTTGACAAGTGTATTAGTAAATTGGGATTTCCGTAACCTGACCCTCTGACACACTTTTTTTTTCTGACAAACTTATACTTTGGAAACCTTAAATGAATAACTGTGCTTTAGGATGGGAGGTTTTCCGAATTCATAGTGTGTCGGAAAAAGTGTTTCACATGGTCAGTTTTACTGAAACTCCCTATTAAATCATGCAGTCAGCGACAGGCTGCTGGAATCCTTTAGCAAAAGGTTCTTGTGCTGAGAATAATCACTATTACCCTGCTTGTTTGAAAACAAAGCACCAATGGTGCTGTAGCTCACAGGTTATTATTATTGGCACACCACCCTGTGGGCGCAACCTTTTCTATTGTGCAGATATTAATCTTGAAAAGTTCCTCCCCACCTGAGCATAAGTAAGAGACGTTTTCCGGAGTAGCACCCGGTTTTACATTTATATATTTTTTATTTCCCTTTCTTTCATTTGACACCACCCCACCCGGGGGTCACAAACTTTTCCCATTGTGGCGATATTAATCGTGAAAAGTCACACCATGAGCATCAGTAAGAGACGTTTAGGAGTAGTACCCTGGTTTGGCATTTAAGTAAAATAAAATATAGCTGTGGCTCTGAGGAGATGGTGAGAAATATTGCCCCATATGATCTTGAGACCAAGGTCCTCCTATTTAGGAAGAAGGCCCGCAGTCTCAAGATCATCGAGGAATGCCTCCTTAATAATCGGCCCATGACCTTCATCACTCCAAAACTGTGAACAGCCTATATGGGCCTTGGGTCTGGTTCTTCTGAGCACATTTGGTGATTATAGCAATTGAATTTTTGGACAATAAGGAAATAATTTCAAGGATGCACCTTTATTGGGACCACACGCCTTTGACCCAACTCGTGACACCCTGTATGTGCCTTGGTTCAGCGTTCTTCTGACCAACGTTTAATCCAAAAGACCTCATTATAGCATTGATTTGTGGCACAAAAAGTAATTTAAGATTTTCAAAGAATGCCCTTAATTGGCTCATGGACCTTTGACCCAAACCTGTGAACACCCCATATGGACCTTGGGTCATCATTCTTCTAAAACCAAGTCTAGTGATTATACAATTGATTTGTGGCAGCAAAGAAGATTTATAGATTTCAAAAAGAATGCCCCTTTAATTGGCTCAATGACCTTTGACCACAATCTGTGGAACACCCATATGGCACTTGGGTCAGCGGTTCTTTCTAACCAAGTGCTAGTGATTATAGCATTGATTTGTGGCACAAGAAGGATTTCATAGATTTCACGAGGCCCCTTTAATTGGCCCACGTGACCTTTTCCCCAAATCTGTGAACACCCCATATTAACCTTGGGTCAGCATTCTCTAACCAGTCTAGTGATAATAGACATTGATTTGTGGCACAATAGGATTTAATAGATTTTTCAAGGATGCCCCTTCTATCGCCCATACCTTTGACCAATCGTGAGCAACCCCATATGGACCTTGGGTCAACGGTTCTTCGTAACCAATTCTATGTTATAAGGCATTGATGTGTAGCACAAGAATGGAATTATAGATTTTAAAAGGAATGCCCCTTTAAGTTAATTTGCACACGTGACCGTTGACCCAAATCTGTAAACCCCATATGGACCTGGGTCAGCGATTCCTCTAACCCAGTCTAAAAGTGATTATAACAATTGATTTTGGCACAGAAGGAATTTATAGATTTTTAAAGATGCCCCTTTAATCGGCCACGTGACCTTTGACCCAAATCTGTTGACACAACCCCACATGGGCCTTGGGTCAATGATTATTCTTACTGATTTTCGCTGCAATCGGCCCAAGCGTTTGGCAAACAATATGCAGTATGGCAGTTTGTTAAAGATTGGATTGATGTATGGATGGATGGATTGATGGATGGATGGAATGGAATGGATGGATGGATGGTATGGATGAGTCCACATTGCATTACAATAGCTCTGCATACTACGGATCTGAGCTAAAAATTCCATTTTTCTACACAATCAGGAGATGATTTTGTGTCTGTTGCATACATGCCTTCAGAAAACCACACAAATATGTAAATTCCCTGTATGGCAAATATCACATCAATATTCCATGACAAAAATTTATTCTTTCATCTCTGCAAATATTGGGTTTAAAATATGCATTTTCAACACAATCATTTTGGGCCACATTTGACTTGGATTCAACTGCAAACAAGTGTTACTTTTTGGCTTTGTAGCAGTCATTATTCATATGTAAAAGCAGTCACTGTTCTAAAGATAGACACTGACGAGCCCCTGGGGCCACTGTATTCAAAGGTGGATATGATGTGTGAACCAGAAATCCAAAAAGGGTCCCCTTTTTTTTCCCACGGCGATGTCGCGTATACATTGATTGGGGGTGTCCAAAAACAGGAAATATGGAAAGGGTATGTTTTTTCTCAACCCTTATATTGTGGTGTGGTTTTCGGGTACGTCTAATACTTGACAGAGATCCGTAACCAAAATTAACTGTAAATCGGAAGTAAAGTAACGCAAGATACTAAAGGTAGATTAAACAATAATAATGCATTGCTTACTTGTGTAGGTAGCAAAACACAAGCTATTGTTTTAGGGTAAATGTTTGTAGTCAGTGGTAAATACTTTAAGAGTTAGCATTTTTGTAATCAAGTTCACACTGTATATATACCCTAATACAAGTGCTCCCCCCAACTCAGGAAACTAATACAAAGTGAACATTTTCCAGAGCAAACCCTGAAGCTCATCACCCATACCTTATTTTGGGGGCCTCACCATATTGGTAAAGGTAAGATGGTATTTTGGCAATTCGCCTTACAGTTATCTAGCCATAACATTGTTTTTTTGGGAATACCTTATTGCACATTTGTCTTCCATTTGATTAAGTCCAAGGAAAAGAAAGGTTCTTCTCAGCTTTCCCGCTCAAATAGGTTGAAAAAAAAAAATTAACAACTGGTCAAAAAAAAAATTCAATTTGGCTGCAGAACAGCCGAGAAATAAAAGTCGCCTAACAATTGCATAAAAAAGCATTTCTGCATATCGCATAGCTTTTTGACTAAAAAGTAAAAAATGCCATTAGTCTTAGAGTTTTGAGTATAGGGAAAAAAAGGCTTTTTAAGGGAAAATCTTTTCTATTTGGTTTGTTTTGCCTTATTGAATGATGAAACAACAACCTGTACATCCTTCTGGCTCAAACTTCTTTTCTGAGACAAAAATCAACAAGGGGTCACTACTAGTTGAGGGCAATGTGATCAGGTGGATAGACGGCCGTCTCCTGATTCTGAAGGTTGCGGGTTCGATCCCGCTATGGCCAAAGTTGTTGTGCATTTGAGCATAGGCACTTTACATGCGACCGCGTCGACCCAAGCGATTATTTCTGGTGGAGCGTTGAGGAATATTTACAATGTAAGTGCTGCTAGGGATGTGTTTTGCCCTCCTTGGCCAGCTGCCAACAAGGTGAAGCGAAATGATGGTGACGATTTCTTGATAGAAGCATATAATAATAATAATAGCGGCAAACAGCATGTGATCTGAGGAGATGGTGTTCATAAAACCATGTATTATTATTATTATTAGTTTACTTTTCTTTCTGGCTGTTTAAGAATCATTTTGGAGGCTCGTTTTTTCAAACCCTGAGTTTCTACAAAATTATGCAGACAAATTATTGGAGAAAATTGGGAGAAGTAGCTTTTGGTAAGCATGAAGACGACCCTAAAGAAACATTGAGCAAAATTGTAGTCTTTAAGGTGTGGCATATGATTTACAAATGGGCTGAGAATTCTGCAAATTGAATATATAGTACATTCATTTGTGCTGATAAACCATCTGAAATAAAAAATATGGCTTACAATATTTGTTTTTGAGAAAAAGACTTCAAAAGTACATTTTGCTCAAAAATTTTACATTATTTACCAAGCAACTCTACGGGAGGAAAATGTATGCACCGATATAAAGTGGCCAAAAAGATAACAAAGTGGCCGATCGTTTTTCTGATTTTCACATATCTTTAGGTCTAAGTGCATACTTGAAAATATCGAAAAATAAAAAACATGGGATCACCTATAGTTCCTGATAATCGTCAAAAAGGACTTTTAGAGGGAAATTCCGTCTTCACTATTAGACGCTGCGTCTCGCATTATTTTATGCCTATATGTCATGCAGCCAAAAAAAAAATGGGGGTGCCTGAAAGGTGATGCCCGTAAATTAATCAGGCGCGTCTTAGACAAGTGCTAGCAACATCAGATTTCTACCACGATTTTAATGAACACTTTTACAAATTCCGCGTAAACGCAGAGGGAAATCGCTCATGAATTTTTGTGACGCTAATCGCAAACGATTCACCCTTGCTCAATCGCGCAAATGTTTATTAAAGTCGGCTTGCGCGTACTCCTTAGAAACCACTCATAATGCCAACACCTTAATGGTGGTATGAATATCCAATGCCACTGCCTCATAATCCCCCCAAAACACACTCATAGTATTCTGTGTGGTGAAATGAAATTGTCTTATTCTCACTTACTGCTCAAATCAATTCCATATTGTAAATGTACAAGTCCTAAACGATCAATGTATTTTAACCTTTTGGTAGGCCTGAAAATGGTTTCTGCAGCCTTTCAGTCCACCTTGTTGTCCTTAACGTTGAATGTTGAGAGCAAGACGGAGTGAGCGCAGATTGCCTTGAATATCTGAGGTAAGGGAGACAGAGAAAGTCAGCCAATTGTATGGGGGGAAAATTATTGTCGACTCTAACCCCTTTGACCTGAAGGTACACACAGTGGTGCAGATCATATACCCCAATACTTGGAATTTGTAATGTTGCACTGTGTTGTTATGTAAAGAACGTTACTGGCAGTGGCTCCGTGTGCTTTTGCGAGAAACCATTACTTGCCATAATGACTTTCTTTGCAGGGATAATTGCTATAATACCAAAAATACCATCTGCCATGTATTCTTGGACTTAACTAACACATGAAAATTTTACAGTTATAGGGCATTCGTGATTCACAGGCTCATTTTCTGACCTACTTTTTATCATCTGGCTTAGTATGGTATGTGTGTCTGATCTTACATGCATATTCAATCAACTTGAGGAAGAGGAGAGGAGGATCAGTCCTCATGTGGTGATCCCGACCTTTATTTTTGAGAGGACTCGGGGAGGTTTTACACGTAAGTGCCTAATGGACCGCATAATTCGGTCGTAGCTATTGTTTATGTCATTAACATTAATATCTCCCTTGAGGAAATTGGTCACGAACGTGAATAATTACTATATTATAAGGTTTTGCCGCCAATATGACCAGTTTTCGCCCCGGCTGTGTGTAATTGGTTGTGAATGAAGTGTTTTTTTTTTTTTTTTTTTTCAATGATCTTTGAAAATGTAAAAGGCTATCAAATCGCCTCGTAGCCTTGCAAAGTTCATAAAAATCAATGCAAAGGACTTGCCCTACGAGGCGAGGGAAATTTCGACGACCCGGGAAATTTTGTTGCGTGATAAAACTAGAAACACTGCATCTTCACTGGCTTTGCATGACCCTTTCAACGCCGCCATTACTGTATACCGTGACGTGTACAAACAACAACAAACGAAATGGATGAACCTCAACGCTTGTATTGAAGACGGGGATAGTGATAGTGATAGTGCATTTTTGCTTAGATGCAGGAGGATATCGGTTATGATAATACAGTGGTTCTGGTGACTGAAATAGCTGTTGATATTGGAGCAATTGAGCATGATTCCGATGGTTGATTAGGGCGATCGCGATGAATATCTGCTGGCCCGTGACTGCTATCGTGGTCCATGGCGGTAAGGCATGGTAGTTGAAATTGTTCAGCGGCGTGTGATATACTTATACCACAGCATCCAAAGGGCGATAGATTGCAGCCCCCTACGGAATACGATATTTTAGTAAATTTTTCACTGATGGTATGATTACATATGGTGTTACAGACCATCTGTCTGCAGCGCAGCTGTTGGCAAATCCAAATTGAAGCGCATACATACATGTGTATTGCAAAATGCAATTTATTCCCCCAGAAATGATGCCCTTGAAATTATTTCTCTTCAATTTCACTCCACATTATGTGCGCGTAATGTCGAAACATCGTTTTTCGATTACTGTCCGTGTCTTTCAATTTAGCAAATAATGACTGCGATTGGATGACAGAGATGATCTTGCTATTCAAACCCACTCCACTCTACAAAATTCCGCCATTAGTCACCATTGACGCATCAAGTATGAACATATAATACACTGGTCATTAACACGACTATATGACCTCCTCATCAAGCTACAGCTTTCTTTTTCAAAACAACTCGTCCTTTTCAAGACAACAGTGATGACCAAAATTAACTTTGGTATTTCACACTACTTGCTACCTTCTTCAAAATGCAACCTCAAAGCTGTGTTTTTCCAAGTGATGACAAAAACATACTGCAGATCATTGCCAGACCAATCTCTTTTTCAAGATCGGCAGCACTGCAAACTGCTCCGCTTCAACTACTTAGGAATCATTACATCTTTACCATCTTTTTTCATTGGGGATTCTCCAAATCGATTCTGTGTCACAAGCAAGAAATCTTGGTGTAATTGTTGAAACTAACCTTCAGCTGGATATCCATCTTACAACATATGTCGCTCTGAATCACTTGCTCTTCAAAATCGGTCAGATTCGCAGTTTCTAGATCATCAAACCACCGAAAGATAGTTATCTTTTGTTACATTCTGCCTTGAATAATGTAACCTGCCTCCTCCATGGACGCCTGACTCTCAATCGCAAATTTACACGCATACCAAATCGCTGGCAAGCTTTGTAACTCTACTCGATCCCGGAGCATATTTCTCAGTTCTTCAAGATGGCACTGGCTACCTTTAATTCCGGATTATCTACAAGACTCTTCTTCTACCATACATGTAGTCATCATGGCTGTGCGCCTCTAGACCTTCATAAGCTTCCTTCACGTTTACAAACCCTCTAGAAATCTTCGTTCAAACTCGCAATCATTACTTGTTACTGAATCTTTCAAAACAAAATCATATGGCCAGCGTACTTTCTCTGTTTGATGCACATTACTTTATGGAATCAGCTTCTACTGCATGTCAAGACTGCATACTCTTTGATCAAGTTTTTAAATCATATCTAAGATCATTATTTGAAAATGCCTATAAATGCTAATGTAATCTATGTTGTATTTGCTAGTAAATGTATTTCTCTTTCTGTGTTCTTTCTCCAAGGCATTGGACTCGGGGTTGTAATGCGCTATATAAGAATGGTGTATTAGTATTATTATTATACTTGAGTCACAGCAGGGTTGGAATAGGATTCTGTACATGGTATGGTGGCCAAGATGCAACTTTTGATTCATGTTGTCACTGTTGTGAATCTAAGTTCAGCATGTTTCGATAGTTGCAACTTCGTAGGACCACATACACAAGCATCATGGCTTCACATCGTATAAGGGGATTGTTCAACCAAAGCTGGTGGTGTTTACTTGCCGGCTACAATTGGGTTTGTTTATGCCTTTTTCTTTGTGTGCTGTGTTTAATGTGATGATCGTAGCAAAATGCTTGAAATGTAAACATTATTTCAACTACTACAAGACTATAGCATAGTACATTCAATGGGACATAAATGTATAACACAATCGGGTGTTTTTATTTTATTGAACAAAATCGCTTGTGATAAATTAACATGAAAATTCACTCAACTTTTCAAATGGGGATTTATTTTGCTGCCTATTGTATTTTTTTCCCAAAAATATTGTTTTTATGTTTTGTAGTTTTTTTGTAATAAATTTTGAAAAAAAAAAATTCACTCAACAAAAAACCTTTTAAATTTAGAGGAAATCTATTGCTAAATCAAACATAAGCAAGCAATTACAAAAGCACCCAAAAATAACCCAAATTCTCAAATGTGCTTGCCTTGGTCTCCTGGAAGGGTAATAGTTGGAAAATGGCTGATTTTGCATTTTAGCATGATGATGATGATGATGATGATGCTGTTTGATGATGATGATGTGGTGCTGGTGGTGGCAGCAGCAGCGCGCGGGTGGATTCTACAAAATTGCTAGTCCATCTTCAACTCCCTACACCCCCCAATTTGGAGATATATTAAGCCCAATGGATAAAAGTACATTGCCCCAAATTTAAGTGCAAAAAACAATCACTTTTACCGCAAAGGCTGTCCATTTTCAAGTGTAATCTGTTATTACAGCCTTAAAAGTGAAACCATAAAAAAGATTTTAAAGAACACCCAACGCACTTGCTTACCCGGATATTTTGCTAACGAGGGGGGGCCATTCGGAGAAATTTTTCATTGTCTTTGTTTTTACCCAACAAGTATTTGCACACAGCACTAACGCAACATGTTGGGCATGCTCGCATACCTCTTCGAGAAGTTAAGGCTGTGACATCAAGGAACAAAACACTCAAGACACCTGTGAAAAACACTAGATTCCATCCCATACAAGAATTATGAACCTATATATGTTGTCAGCACGGCCTATTTAAAACATGTAAAGCTGACGATACTTGGGTGATTATTGTTTTCTGGATTATTATTGATTGAGAGCTGAGGAGTGGTTAGTTATGTAGGCAGTGTGTGCCATATGATTCTACACTAAAAGATTTTTGGTTTAAATTTAAAATATGTGTTGTAATAACGTTTTTTATAACGTTTTAACAACACCTTGAAAATCAAATAGTCAAATTTCTAGTAACTTGTAAAGACGGGTAGGGTTAGAAACCCAACGAGGCAGTCAGTCAGTACTGTACCTCACCATTTTATGTTTCAAAAAATTCAGAAAAACTAGCATAAAATCCTGGGGGCACTGACCTTACATGGCAGTATGGGTATTTGCAGCAGTCAAGACCCCCAGTTTGTGGCTCTTCCGCAGTTCTTTAGACCCCCCGTTCAACTATATTTCAGTTTCTTAAGACTCCCTATTTGACACAAAAATTATCTCCATTCCTAAAATTTTTGGGAAATTTTGCAGTTCTGCATGGCAGCCTCCGAAACCTCAATTTGGCTCCCTCTCAAATTGCCCTAAAATTAAGTGCAAAAACACTCACTTTTCTTGCACAGCCGTTCCATTTCAAGTGTAATCTTTTATTACAACAGTTAGGAGTACAGGCCATAAAAGATTTTGAAATGAACACCCCAAACTCACTTGCCTTTACCTGTTATTTTGCAACGAGGGGCCATCGAGAAATTTTCATGTCTTGTTTTGACAACAAGTATTTGCACACAGCACTCAAGCAACATGTTGGCATTACTCTACAGACCTCCTTGAGAAGGGTAAGGAGTTGCAATTAAAGGAAAACAAAACCACAAGCTAAACCTGTGAAAAATACTAGATTCCATCCCCGACAAGATATGACCTATATATGTTGTCGAAAACTGGCTAGTTAAACATGGAAAGCTTGACTGATAAGGGTGATATTGTTTGATTATTATTGCTGAGAGCTGAGGATTGGGTTATTTCAGGTAGCAGTGTGTGCCAGATTTCTAGATTAAAAGATTAGTGGTTTGAATTAAAAGCTATGACTTATGTCAGATTTTAAATAACACTTTCGTGGGTTGCTCTTTACTAATCCTCGCGGCATTGACATTGAGTTTCGCCTTTCGTAATAGAGTCTGCAAGAATCATGCATATAAGGCCACCCCTTCTAAAAATATTTATTTATACTTATTTGGCCGCTTGAAAATTCGGAAATGAAGCTGAATACATCTCTTGCATGTTTATATTTGTTAGACCCAAACAACAAGCATCACTCATTGTGTCTATCGGAGTGTGCCATTTAGGAACTATGACCAGAATAAGTTAAAACACTGCGTCATTTTGGATCCACTAGGCAACTTATTGGTTAATATAACCGCTCAAAATTCTCCAGATTATTCAGGTATTTAGATTGAAGATGCATTTGTTGTCTTTATTTTTGTATTCAAGCATATTTTCCTCCTTAAAAAGAAAAAATGTGTCCAAATGTGGAAACTAAAGTGGTGCCCAAGTATTCAAATTGGTGCAGTTTTGAGACCAAATTGTGGCATTGGTTATTATGCCTCCTAAACCTTGATGGGCATGAAAACCAGGTCAAAATAAACCATTTCAACAATATGGTTCATCAAACTTTATGTCAACATATTGAAATGCATCATATTATGAGGAATATTGTAGTAAATCTTCCACAAGGGACGTAAGAATTTGTATGGAACACCCACTGAGGTTGACATAGGAATTTTACATCCTAACAAAATTCTATCAGCTAGAGCACACACACACACAGTCCCAACTTCCTTTCAAAACTAAGACTGTCTTCCAATACAAGCACCCACCAAGGAGAGAGGGGGCACTCTTCATAGACAAGGGTATATCCGTGTCCAAGAATTCATTTAAAAAGGGTGTTTTTTTCAGGATCAGGCATGTTATGTATGAAATGTGAAAAGGGTCTAAATATTACCACAATCAACTAGGGGGGTGTATTTACTAATGAGAGCTTATGCACTTAGGGTCGATATTAAACATAAAACAAACAAAACAAAACGGACATATATACAGAAGCCTGTATATAGTCAATTGTTTTAAATACACAGAATACTCTGTGTTGTTACTTATTTAAGGTGCTTGCTTAGGGTAAGGGCGAAAGACAACTACTTGTTTAGGGATAAGTACTTTATTCACTGATGATACCATGAGGAGCGGCCTGTTTATTTCAACTGAAATCTTCCTGTTGGGCACATATTCTGATATTTTAATAGTCTAACGATTTAATGTGTTCCATGCACCCTGACAGGGTTCGCGCCCCTAGGTTGCGGTTTCTGAGCTATATGCGCACTTTTTTATTGAGCGCAGAAATTAGTGTTTGAGTAAGAAGGGGTTTCTGCGTGCAGAAAAATATCACGCCGACCCACGGACTTTTTTCATGTGCGGCAAGTGGAAGTCTGTTCGGTCATCCTGTTGTTAAAATTAATAAAATGCATTAAAATGTTTAATTTAGGGTGTAAATAAACAAAGCAAGCATAAAAATACGAGAAGCTGGGAGGTGGTAAGCAATTATTATAATTACTTAAATTAGTGTGAACTGATGAACAACCATTGGAAAATCTTGCCCCGAGTTATCAGCAGTAGTCTGTTGTTTTCTGTTGATGGACGTGCTTTGACAGCCGAGTTGACCGACGCAATTGTAATAACTGAGTCTAAGCAAGTTTACCTTACCAAACGCGCATATTCATCCTCGTATTTTAATAATATTTAATATTCGCCATCCATCCGAACGTAATCTTTTAAATTGTAGGCTAAACTTACACATGTTTGAGACTTTGAGGGTTGTTTTCCAAACGTGCACTGGAAATTACGGCATACTTAGCAACGCCATTTCTCACAATGTCAGCATCACATGTACACGGCAAAGGGTTGTTTAGCGCTTAATAGCATTATGGCTGAGGGTTCGAAGAAAAATAAAAATCCAAAGCGCGCTGTGAGCGTGGGTGTGTCCCTATTATCCAATCGGAGCGTAATATTACGGGGCGTACCGATTATCCAATCAAAAAGTGAGTTTACCAAACCTTCACACGTGCCGCCAAAGCCGGCCCTTGCCGTTAGGGTGTGTCTCGATAGCCAACACATCGCGGACTTAACTTGCACGTCATAACTAAAATAGACTGATGGCACTAATACGATGTCTGTGAGTTTTTTTCCGGCGGCCAGGGCGATGAATGAATAAATAAAATAAATTTTTGTTATTTGGGGTTTATGTGATAGAAGAACCTTTCATTCAGCTCTTGCCTTTTCTTTTGATAGATATAATTATGAAATAGTAATGAATCGAATTGTGATTGAAATTATAACTGAAGGTTTATGGCGTTATGCAATTATTAAATTGACTTACTTTAGAAATATATTTTTATTTTATGGGACTGGATAACATGAATTATTGTTATAGCATGACTTCCAAAATATTGTTTGGAATTTTATGGGCATTTGTAAGTAGCAAGTTAGCAACATTGTGCTGGTGCACTCTGTATCGGTCAGTTCATTAATGATGACTCAAAGAGTTCTTTTAGTTTCAACATGACGTTTTCTCTTATTATTTAGTTTATGATTTGAAAGTGCAACTGAAAAGATTTCATGTCACTGAGGGAAAGTCAGAATAAAAAAAAATAAGAAACTACTATTTGTTTGTTGTTTTCATTCTTGTGCTGGGCAAATATGCTGTTTAACTCTAGCTCTCATAATGAATTGATAAATACCATGATCGTACATACATTCATAATCATATTTATCATTCATGTCAATTTTGGCGGCCAGTCTAGTACGCTATCAAAAACCCCCAATATTTTTGACTTTTGGGAGGTAAGGGGTTTTGAAACCCCTTATTTTAAAAACCTCGTGCTTTCCCTGCACCTTTAAAACTAAATTTAACTGATTTTAGAATATCTATAACAATTACTTAAAGCTTTTAATTTGATGTTACCAAAATCAATATTGCCCCAAGGGGTCCGGTTGGACGCCCATCTTGGATCTAAGAGATCAGTCATATAAAATGGTTGATTGTAGAACAGTATCTGAAATGATTGTCTCCTCATAAATATATACTTGGCATATGGGGATATTCAGTTTCAGTTACGGATGGGTAAACTGTGATAAAGAGTTCATTACACTTTTGATTCGTCCTGTACGGGGGCCAACTTTCAAAATGAATGGATCTGGCAAATTTGGTGTCCAACTTGAAGGATGAGCTGAGCAATCCAGAAAGAAAAGAAATTTTGCACTATCATGGATGTTTATTGTTTAGGTGGTAAAACTTTGTTGTAAAGTTACATATTGCAAATTGTATGTTTGTAGGGAATTAGGGAATATGTCTCTTTCCAAAAACGATCTTAAAAAACGGCAAAGATCTGAATCGGAAATTGTGGAAAACATTTCAGATTGCCTCATAATCCCTACAGCAATGTGACACAATTTATCAAGATGAAGCATTTTGAAAATTTGCCCCATGTATAATGATCAATCAAAAGGTCAATGACCTTTATTGCATTTTCAACCCCTATCTCTGTAACCTGAAAAATCTAAGATATGCCAAACTTAATTTTATGATTCTTTGTGATGAGACGAATCATTGAGATACTTTTCAAATTAAAGAACCACTTTGTATGATTATCCCCTTAATCCGAGAGGGGGGCCACCAACTGGACCCCTGGGACAATATTGATTGGTAACATAGATTTCTTGAAGAAGATGCATAGTATTCTAAAAATCCGGTCAGAATTTTGTTTTAGGGGTGCATGGCCAACCCATAAATCTGCTAGACTATAATGTGTCCTGCCCCCCCAAAAAAAACAGAGTTAAGCTTATTGAGTGCACATGCTTTGAATCTCAATTTTCCACAAAGGACGGTAAATGTACCAACCGTGTGCAACAGGGACATCAGGATCATCAGGTACATCATAAGAAGATCTCGTATCCCTTGAACTTCTCAGGGACATCCTTTCAGCCCTTCTTTTCTTTTTCTTTCCTTATATGTTCTTGAGTTGGTAGGCAGGTGGCGGTGGGGGTGATTGTGATGGTGGTGCTGGTGGGGTTCCTCCTGTTGTTACTCTGCTTGCGTCATGCGACTGTGAATGCAGTGAAACATGATCTCAGCAAGCTATATAAGAGACCCTGAAATATCGGATGAAAACTGAAGAAAGAAGCAGCAAAGACCACACAGGCCCTGTGGACTACACAAAGTATACACGTGAACATTTATTGTCAAGGCATGTGCATGTACATTTTGCGAAGTGTGTGCGCGCGTGTAAATTTTCACCGGGGCTATGGCACCTTAGGGACAATGGGATCTGATATAGTGTAAGATTAGACTAGGGATTCAAACAGATTACAGAGGGGTTCATCCACAAATCAAAAACGATGCCATCATGCGTCCACATATTTTTATCCTGTGAGGGTGGCGAGTGGGATAAAAATACCGGAAGCATTGGGATGCAGAGTTGTGTTTATGAGGAACCACTCTGTAACATGTTGAATCCCTTTCAAACACAAAAATCCTTGTGCAACTTATTAATATCGGGTATAGAATTAGAAAAAACATAATATTCTCATAAAATACACAAGTTCCCAGAAATCTTCATCGTAAAATGTTTAGCAAAATCCAAAGCAAAAATGTAGTTTTGAATGCTTGTTACTTTGCAGTTGCACTGGTGCCCTTGTGCTACTCAGGCGATTTCTCATGTGTACGAACAGTGCATCGACTTAAGCATACTGCGTAAAAGCACTTCCGTGCACATGTTTGCCGGGCGTGACGCGCTAATTGCATATCAACTGTGGGTTGATAAGAATCAACGGTACTCTCCTGTACAGGGGATACGGTGAGTGTGAAAACAAATTTAACCAGAGTAACAGATTGGGTCTTGTTATGGTGAGATTAAAAAAACATAGTTTGTTTTAGTGGTCATTTATCCACACACACCTTCCCCGTTACCTCATAATGATTCATATCATATGAAGAATCATCCTAAGTATTGTATGGCACAACATGTGGTAAATTCTTATGGACATTATTTGGGCAGTTAATTTGATTAAGTCTGTTAAATGAACAGAAATTACAACGACAGTAGCCTGTGGAGCACCAGGAGAGTTTTCATTCTGTTGATTGAAACCCTCATATCCGACAACTACCATGTTCTGATTCATAACCTCCCAATTTTTCCTACTTTAATTCCCAAATACAAGATTCCTTCATTTGTCAAAGAAGCCTTATGTACAAACCATGTTAACTCTGTATTTAATTGACTGAATGTTTTTTTATATTGCTACGATTTTTTCACTAAGAAAGAGGAATGTGTTTGAAAGCTGGTGTCTATTAAAACTATTTTTTAAATTTTGATTCCAATTAACCTCCTTGTTAGCTCAGGGGTAAAGGTTGCTCAGTTAGTAATTTAAGGTCCAGGATCAGATCCAGTTGAAAGAAATATCCTCGAGGAAAACAACACAATATATAAAAATAAGGCTTGTGTTAATTATAATAAAAAAAACCAAAAAAAAAAGTAAGGCGTGCTAGTTAATTTTGGTCCATAACACTCGAGTTTTGGATTAGTGATTCTCTGTTTTCTACTCTTTAGTTGCAACCAGAACATGTTTGTCTGGTACGCACCCCATACAATCCCTTCAGCCTAAAAAACCTGGATGACCAAAAATATTGACCTTTCGTATGGAGAACACCCGACACACAATTGACCCAGTGGCAATTTAGGCAGGAAAAGTGATTCAAACAACATGGTAACGGTGCAAAGAGAGATTTTGTGGGCCACCCATCTTATTGAGCCATCTTGGAGGTGATTTCCTATAGATAAGATCCCCAATAGATTTCATACCTGTTTTTGGTTAAGAAGTGAAACACTACTACTACTAACCAAAGTTTTAATCCGGTTGTATTCCCCGTAAACGGGGGTGTGGCAGGATTAACTCACATTTGCAGCAACCGCCCTGACTCCTTCCTTCCATTTCAACCGATTCAATGCATCCTCCATCCTCACACCAAACCCTCCTATATCTCTCCCTAATACTTTGTTTCCCCATGTCTTCTTTGGACGTCCCCTCCTCCTCAAAACCGCCACCTCAAAATCAAAAGCCCTCTTATAAAAAGTCGTCATCCTTTCCTCAACAAATGCCAAGTACAAAGTACACTATTCGCCTTAGGCCCAAACCGTTCCACCGCTTCTTCTAAAACCCAACATCTGAATCAACCTCTCAGTCTTCATCCTGTCCATCAACTTCACACACACATTGCTTCTCATTGCTCTCTTCTTTCTATCTCAAAAATCCCCATCATTTCGCCTCAGACACAACATTCACTCCCTACAGCATCATTGAGTTCACACAGTCTTATACACCATTCCGTCATCTCAAGGATATCTTGTCCAGGCAACAACTCCCTAAAACTTCAACCACCATACCTCACTCTCGCTGTCACTGCCGCTTCACATCCACCACCCCCACTAACCTTATCCAATAGGTATGTGAACTCCTTCATGACTCAACCTCATAAACAACTTTTCTCCTGTTACACCATCCTCAGCTCCCTTCTCACCCATTTTACACACAAAATCTCTTGCCAAAACTAGGGGCACTCTCGTAGCTTTGTGTAACTCCCATGGATCCATTCCCCACATTTCTCCACACCACACTGAATTTGCTTTACTCCTTCCCACATACCCCACATGGGTCTACCTTACTCACTACACCTCCTCTCCGCCCCACCACCAGCCACTTTGTACTTTCCAAGGTTTACCTTCGAACCTTCTCTCGAAAGCCTTCTTCCATTCCAAAACTTCTCCCCAGTCCCTCCAATGTCTCACTCTTTAAAACCAAGTCATCCGAATACAACATCTCCCTCAGCAAACCTTCGTTTGCCACTCTCTGTGACCACATCAACACAATTGCAAATACAAGGGAGAAGTACAGAACCCTTGATGCACACCCACCTTGATCTCAAAACTCCTCTGACAAATAAGACCCCACTCTAACTCTCGTTTTTTGACTCCTTCATACAAACTCATTACTGCTCTAACCACTACTTCTGGCTATCTCGCTATTCTCCTCGCCCACTCCATCACTTTCCTTGGTGCCCTATCAAATGCCTTTTCTCCAAGTCTACAAAACACATATACAGCTTCTTCCATTTAGACTTGGTATTCTATGCAACCTCCTTAAAATAAACAACTGCATCTATCGTTCCCTTACCTGGCATAAACCCAAAGTGCATCTCATCCACTTCCACTATCTTCCGAATCCTATTCTCCAGAACCCTCTCCACAATTCATTGGCATGCTCAACAACTGCACACCCCTATATGCACCCTCACCTGAAATAATTAAAATCAACAATTAATTTAAAAAATTGGGAATTACCACACTCACTGCCAACTCCACCGGCATCCTCCCCATCAACATCTGACACAACTCCATCATCACCTCAATCCCTCTATCTCACTCGCACTAATCATCTCCACTCACTCTGAGGGTCCAACCCGCTCTTTCCGTTTTTCATTTTCTATATTGCCTTCACAAATTCTTCCGGTGACCTCTTAACTGGCCCCTTCAACACATCGCCTCTCCTTCTGATCCCACTAATTCTCTACATCATGATTCTCTCCATATGCTCTTTCCAGACTATGCCTCTATCTTTCTCAATGAAATTCAACTTTCCATCACTCCTCTCATACATCTTCCCTCAAACATCTCTTCCATCCTTTTTCATGCCTCACTATCTTATATACCTAGTTTGGATTCTCTCTCAACGCACTCAGCCCCTTCTTGCCCTACCTCCTTCATAGCTTTCGCAACCACTTCCTTTGCTCGCTTCTTACCTCTTTATAGCCTTACCTTATTCTATCTTGTACCATTTTTTTTCTCATATCCTTTAATGCATCCTTCTTTCTCGCTATCGCCATCCCTCACCTTATCATTCCACCACCCTGTATCTCTCCTGTCTCTCCTAACCTTTTGTTCCCCACACACTTTCATTAACATGCCGTAAAACCCATTTCTTTAAAGCACCCCACAAGTCTGACACATCAGTCCCAACAAGCTCCCCTTACTCTCTTCAAAATATTTCTTGTCTCGTCTTCTTTAGCTTCCATACTTCCTCCTCTCATGCCACTCCTTCCTCACCACCTTTTTCACCGTCATTTACAAATCCTGCAACCCACCAACGGTGTTGCAATTCTCCAGGAATTAATTTAAAAAACATTCTTCAGAATTTCCTCTGGCCTCTACCCACTAGCACCAAAATCAATCTGTCTCATTCCCTCTGAGCTATATGTCACTTTCCTTTTGTCCTCTTTCTTGAACCATATATTCGCAACACACATCTCTTTCTCATCAACAAAACTCGCAAATTCTTCCTTCCAGAGTCCTCTCTCCAAACCCAGTTCCCCCTGAACACCTTCGAAACCTTCGATCCTTTCCCACATGCCCGTTAAAATCACCAACCATAAGACCAATTCAACAAACCCACATGGCACTTTCCCATTCACTTCCGCCAACTCGTCAAAAACGGTTTTCCTTGTCTTCACGTTTCCTTCCACACAAAGGCGGTTTCATTTGATTGATTTCAATATAAAACATAGGCTGAAGTTAGTATGGCTCTCTACGAATTAGAAATTTCACCATTTTTTACAAAGAAAATTTTTTCAGCGTAATCCTTTCACATGGGGAAATTTTTAAATTAAAAAAAAAAAAAAAAAAAATCAGGAATTTCTTATTTTTGTGACAACCTGGTATTGTGAAATCTCTCGTTGCACCTTTAAGCACAAAAGATCGTAGGACACTCTTTTGACTTCTAATAGAACCTTCCTGACAAATTCCATACATACTGCGTAAGAAAGAAATACCGGTCATTCTGCCTTGTAGTTCCTTTGGTGTTGATGCTGTTGCCTCCCTGACTCCTATCTGTCCTTCGAAAAGTTCTCTTCAGTCCACGACTGAGTTCTCGTAATCTTCTCTTCATACAACTGTCTCGGCATTTCTTGGTTATACGGGGTCGTCTTGGGGTCTCTTCTTACGATGGCGGGAGTGGTGGAAGGGCTGGGAGGGAGGGCCGTGGTTCATTTTGGGGTGGGTGTGGTGATGGGCAGTGAGTGGGCAAGGACAGGGGGTCGGGTTCCAGCTTCTGCATCAGCTGAAGAGGTCGTTTGGGGGGAGGTCTTGGTACTTCTTTTACCTATGGAAATTAAAAGTAGCTCAAGTGAAGGTTCTGAATAGTAAGTATTTTCAACCGACGTCAAAAAATAGAGCCTTTAATAAATGTCTCCTTTAGTATAAAATTTCAAATAAAATCATTGAAACCCCATACCATTAAAGAGCAAAACACTAGGTTTAATTTTTTTGGTGTAAATTTTCAACTTATAACTCCCATCCAGAGATATAAACAATTAACTACCAGGAAAATCTATTTTATATGTATGCCACTTGGAGAAAAAAATTTTGGACAACAAGTCATGCACAGCTAACTTTTAATAATTTGCATGACGACTAAAAATAAAATATAAGGTTACTTTTTGAATAATTGAAGACAAAAACCTTGGTGCATTGTTTTTTGGTCAATGCTCGAGCATACGTTTCCCAGGGCCAAAAAAAAATCTCGGGCATCCGAAAAAGTTCACCCACTTTAGCTGGTGTAAGGAAATAAGGGGTGAAACACATGAAAAATTACATCTTCTCACATGGGTAAATTCATGACAAGGTCACGGATGAACGAAAGTCCCATTGGATAATACAGAGGCGGGGAACCGGGGCGGAACCAGAGGCGGAACCAGGAAGTTCATTCCCCGAACCAGGCCCAGTACTACCCCCTTGTTCTTAGTGAGAATCTCTGTGATAAGAGCAGAGGGTGTGATGTAAAAGGGTGGTGAAGTACAACCTTGGTTCACCCAGTTCATGCTGGTTCACCACAAACATTCATGGTAGAA